>JABUQX010033039.1:0-34115 GCA_015478945.1 Trachelipus rathkii
AAAGAGAGGTTATTTATATAATTTGTATAATTTAATAATTATTAGTCATATATATTTAATATATATATAAATAATATAAATTAAATAAATAATTAAAATAATTATTATATTTGTGTGGTTTTGTGTGGTATTCTGTAATAGGCGTTTGTGTTGGGGTATGTCATAATTATGCTATCTATATAATATATATAAATTTTTATATAATATATTTTAATATATTAATATTACTATATATTATTTATGTGTATATATAACTATATATATATACATTATTAGTGGATGGGAGTACGTCATGCATCGTCATCTGGTAATCGATGGAAAATTGCATTTAGTAGTCCAATCGTCATAGTATATTTGAAGAAATAGTTAGTGCGAATTATGAAATATAAGAATTGTTGGAAATTAAACTCAATAATATAATATTATATATATTATTATGTATATTAATATTATAAATATATTATAATAGTAATAATATATATATATATTATAGATAATATATATATTTAATACTATATATTTCTATATTATTAAGGTATATTATATTATGTATATTGATATTTCTTTATACATTTACAGTAATTAGGTATAATAATTTATTATTAATTATATATATATAGTATATATATATATATTTTTATTTCTTGTTATTTTTATATATTATTGTTTAAAGTAGTGGTTTATAGTAAATAGAGTATTATATTCAATATATAGTATTTCTATTGTAATAAGTATATATTTGTCTTAACAAGTAAAAAAAGTAAAAAAAAAATATAAAAAAAATAAAAGAAAAAAATAGAAAATATAATAAAATTAAAGAAAAATAATATTAAAATAATATTTATTTATATTATAATGCTTATTTTAGTGCTTTCTGTATATTTATATATTATATATATATTATAATATTATTTATTTGATTATTAGTATATATATATATAGTATTTATATATAATATTATTATAATATTTTTATGAATTATATGTATAAATGTTATATATATATATATCTAAGTTAATATTTACATTGACATATAAGTATTGGTATAAATTTAAGTGCTTAGTTAGTTAGGTAATAGTAATGTAGTTAGATAATTATAGCTATATATATATATATAATATTTATTGTATATATATACACATGTTTGCTTATGGATTGTAAGCTTAAGTGTTAATGGTTAGGCCTTTCTGTTCGTGCGTTATTCAGATCATCTCAGAAATTTAGAGAACGAATATCTTTTATCCAATATCATTAACGCTACCTTCTCGGGACAACTGTTAGAACATCATTAGCTCTATATCTTATTCCTATGTGGTGGGGGTGCGCAAACATCGTTATGGCTATGTGTAGAAGCGCTAGCGACGGTGGGTTTTGGGTTCCTGCCATACCTTATCTTTTGCAGGTAATGCTAATGCAGCTTAGAAGGTGTGATCTGCCATCAGTGTTCTATCTTTCCGGAAAATTGTATTAATTTCATAATGGTCATGGAAACGCAAAGGAAATGTTGAGAGAAAGGAGGAGGTGATGGAGTTATGAATAGGGCAATTTGATTTGCTGCTGTGACTGAAAAAGTGATGCTAAACGGTCGGCAAATGAGTGAGTGTGGTATGAATGTGTTGGTTGTTGGTGTGGAAGTTAGAAGGGGATAGAACGATTTACATTATATGAGTGATTTGGTAGAAGTATACGTAGATTTTGTGTGTGTAGATCTAGAAGTTAACCTTACAGTTTGAAAAGTCAAGTATGATGTTTATATTGTCAATCAGGGAGCGAGAGACGTAAAGAGTGGAAGGTTAAAAAGTCTTTAGAGAACGGAGATTGTAGAGTTGCGGTTTATTAGAATGAATTTCCAGGTCTGGACGACCCATCCGGAATTCTATCAGATCAGCGGGAATAGATCGGAAAAATTAAACGAAGGCAATTCTAGAGTAGAAGGGGAGAGAATTTGATGAGTTTTTTGAGAATGAGGGTTGAGTCTCGGTTATATGAGATGCGATAGAGTTTAGAATGTGCTAGGTGAGTCATCATTGATGAAAGTAGGAATAAAGTAGGAGTAAGAGAACCCTGAGGACACCTATGACAGATAAAGAAGGATGCCATCACGACACGCGATTTTAGCGATGTTATAAGAAAGCTAGACTAATCTAAGCAGGGAAGGAGGACCCAAAGAGGACTTGGAGAGTCATTGAACGTGCCATACTCGGTAAATGCTTTTGGGATATGTCAGCCTCACGCATCCGTATTCTAAGAGGTAAACATACGAATCGGATTAGATAAGAAAGTATCGGCAGTAACCTAAGCGCTGAAGCGTACTTTTTAGGAAGAAAGGGAATGAGTTTTCAGATGTTAAGAAGTTGAGAGTTGGAGGGTTTCATAGATAGAATACAAGTAAGACCTATATAAGGGCGATAGTTTGAAGGATGGAGTGACTTCTTTTTTTGTCCGATAGGTTGGACTGTGTGAGCTTGAGACGGAGAGCCATCAAAGTAGATAGGAAAGTAAGTTGAGAGGCGAGGATAGCGGACGCACCTCCTCAATCCGGAGTAACATCCGAGCCAACCGTTTCCTAAGTTCATAGATTTCAGGGCATCGCACGCGCATCAAAGTATAGCAAAGATAGACATTGAGAGGAGAGGGAGCGCGAGGAGAGATTTCCAGAATCGTCCGGGTTGTTTAGGAAGGAAATATGGAGGCCGAAGAATTTGGCTTTTTTCAAGTTGGAATTAAAACAGAACTATAAGAGGAAAGGGAGATTTACAGATAGAAAAAAGATGTTTTTTGTGAGAGGAAAAATATTTGTCAGTGGAGACCAGACAGGAGTGTTAGCGTTATTCGTTTTAAGTGAAGCCGTTTGGGCTTGTCCGAAGAATATCGCTGCTGATTTTAGCTAATGAATTAGGAGAGTGATATTATATATAGTATATATAATTTATGTATATATATAGTATATTATATATATATATTTATATATCTATTATATTTACTATTTATATATTATACGCCGCCTCTTTGGGAATAGAGGTTATGCCGTTATCGGTTGAATTCTACTGAAATTGGTTATAGTATTATATATATATTATATTATATATTTATATATTAATTTATTATATATATATAATTTATATATTATCATATATATATATATTATATATATAATATATTAATATCATTCTACAATTAAAAATGATAGATAAAATGCTATTGAAAAGACATTTTTGATTCTGACCATTTTGTCCATTGTAGAAGTTTTTCAATGCATACAGTGCATGCTTTATGTGCTGCCCATGATTTATCTTGATCACCTAGTTGTATTCCAAAGTAGGCAAAGTAAGTTTTTCTTACAAAGTCAGTTATATTTCCCTTTTGATGTGAAAGTGCAAAATTTATATACATGTAATAAAAGGAATCTGGGTTATTTTTGCAATTAAATTTTCTACAAGTTGATGGCATATATCGTGAGGGGGGATAATACAGAGAAATTCTATAAGTTTACATAGGTGTATTTTGGAAGTTTTGTGTATGGGTATCATGGTGTTTATATGTATTTTGTGATTTAGTGAAGCGCGATGTGATGTAAGAGAGGAGTTTGTGTTGTCGTGAATTAGGTCTTGTTTATGTTGGTAAAGTCTCCGGTCAAAGTCATTCGTTTCACCTATGTAAAGTTTGTTGCAGTCGTGGCACGGTATGGTGTAAATGCATTGAATGGGGTTTGGTGCCGGTTTTGGAGGGTGGAGAGATTGTCTGAGAGAAAAGGCGTTTGAAGGGGTTAGGATAATGTTTTTAGGTATATATTTTTTTATATTGTGAATGTTGGAAATAGGTATGGGTAAGTACAATTTTTTATTGAGATTGTCGTTGTTGGTGGGGTTAGGATTGTAATATTTGTTTTTGGCTTTATGAGAAGATTTGTTAACAATGTTGGTGGGGTAAAGTAGTTTTTGAAAAGTGTTACGCATGAAGTTAGTTTCTTTAATTTCAATTTCATCCCAGGCGAAATAAAAATTGACTACCTTCTCAACAGCTTAATCAACACCCATTCACAACTTATCAAAACTATTAACACAAAAATTCACAACTAATTTTCTCCCTTTTACAAATTTTCTCAAGGGTCGGAGATGCTGACAATCCAAATTCATCAATAATCACAAATCAAAAAAATGTGATTGGATTAGTACTTGCATGAAAGAAGCTCACTTGCATGAATAAACACCTTTTATAAATCCTATAAAATACACATTGAGATTACTCTCAATTTAGTGAAAAAAAAAAAGCAAATTTAATAGAAAGTTTCTATTTATTTTAACGAGAAACCTATAAAAGGTTTAACGGTAAACGCAATAAAAGGTCTCTAAATAGGCCTTTTTAATCATATAGGTCAAATGTAGTGTTGGCCGAGCACCAAACTACTATTATTCTACTTTAACGAAATGTATCTTATATCTTTATTTCAATTTTATTATATTATTTTTTATAATTTTCTTTATGTGAAATTTTCTCAGAGTAGGAATGCTTGAATCACTTTATGAAAATTCAAAATTGAATAGAAACATTTTCAGAAAGGACGATTTTATATGAAGATTATATTAATTATACTTATTATTATATATTTTTTCTATTTGTGTTTTATTGTTCATTTAATCGTGCTATTGTTTCCTATATACTGATTGAAAAGGTAGTCATTAGTGTTTCCAGCACTAATACCATATGTATTCGGGCGTTTATTATACACTTGATGGTAAGCATATAAATAGATTCTCAATTACGATACATACCTGGACGGATATATTATTCTAAACGAACTGACTAACTCATTATAGTAATAAGGTATAATCCAACATGCATCCAACATTATTACTCATTATAAAACATCTATAAGTTCACTGATACATAACATACTTCTGTAATAATAACTTTACTGTTATAGAGTAAGTAACTAATAAGCATAAGTAAACTATATACTCACCTTATCCTAAATACTCCGTTACTTTCTACCTATTTAATTAATAAATATTTACTAATAAATTCATTAATAATAATGGTCGAAGAGTATTCACAAGGTATAACATAACCAATTTTCTCAGAAGCACCTACTTTCATATGGTATTCGTATACTATCCACCTACTAACTATTTCTATATTTATTTTAATATTAAGGTTTATGATTTGATTTAATTGTACAATTAGTGCATAAGATTCACTTAAATGAAATAAACGTAAATATTATATAGATATTAAAAAATCCTATAAGGTGCTTAACTAATATTGTTAGCGATAATAAGCACCTCATAGAATTCAATGGTACCTGGTCTATCGATGTAAGTTCCTCATGATTAACTACATTATTCCTACGCCTAACTCATAACATAATGTAAAAAATATTTTCTTGCAGTCGAGCAAAGAATTCTAGTTTTGGATAAATGGTAAAGATATAACAAAACTACGTATTAAGATGAACCACGCGCACATCTACAATATAATTAAAGAATATCGACATTTACATCATTAACTTTATTCTTTAACTAATAATCTTCTAAGTCAGTAAAACTCCTAAGTCAAAATGTTCGCGCTTATAATTTTAACCACATTAGGATAACTAGACATTCATTCAAATTTACACTTTGCAATAGCTCCTACTAATTACCGACTCTCGTCAAAGCTAGGTTACTACATAGGCTGTTTATCTCCAATAATAACGTTACGCAGAATTAACCTCCTTTCGGAAAGCCATTAATTCTGTTTCCTTCCTCGACTTTCGAGGAATGTAAGCAATTTCTATTAAATCATACAACCAGTTCTCCTAGGCGACAAAATTATCTCTCATTGCAGTGTATACACTCCTGAACTTAAATTTCAGGATGCCTATAAATACATACACTCTTTTTTTATATCTTTTGCACCACCATGTAACTAACATGCGCATTCTCTTCTGAGAGCTTTTTCAAAGCTCATCTTTAAATTACTGGACGCTTATCTATGCGATGTGGAAGACGATACTGTTTTTCTAAAAATGATCTTTGACTCCTTTATAAAGTTCTATAAAATAAAATGGTAAACATTAACTGTCAATCGTCTTGTCTAAGCTATACTTCCTATATTTCCATTAACGAGGTCCAGAAAGTGCTTCTAAGTGGTTAGTTTTCTGCTACACAATACCGCAAACCCACTCCCTCCTCCCTCTCTCTCTACTAAAATTATTGCTTAATGAATCTCTCTTCATAATTGGCAACACTGGTTTTTCTTTATAATTTTCTGGCATAAATTAAACACAAACACCTATCTTCTTTTTCATTAGCCATATCAACTTTTATAAAAATATTTTCTTTAACCCTTTAACATTTATTTATACATTTCCATATTTATAATATAAAATAGAGATGTTTGTCACTTAGGGACTAATATAAAAACGTCAGGAATAACTTCATTTTGTGTTCTCTGCATACAGGAAATTTTCGTTTGTAAATATAATTCCCTAGTGAAAAGCAGGTGTTATTAAACATTTCTTTTCCTAGTCTCATAATCTTCTTTATATATATAATTGCACACATACCACATACAGCATTTGTTATCAGGTAAGTGCTGCTGGATACCAGTACACATAATCTTTCTTGTATTAAAGTCTTCTCTACCAGTGAGTCTAATTTCTTTTTTCTTTGTTGCCACAACAGAATTTTATTTATTAACATCTTGTAGTGGCTTCTCTAGATTGGACCTTTGGTTAGTTTAATATTGTTTTGGTATTCTTCTCTCAATGAGCCTGTATAAATACTCTCTTTTAGACACACTAAAACAACTTTAAAATAATTAATTCTCTGGTTGTAGAGACTCTCATAATGCCTTATTCAATTATCTCTGTGTAACTTTCACTTTAGCCTCTATTAATTACTGGTTTACGCTTTCACTTGAGCCTCTATTAATTATATCTTTTTTGAGTCTTCATATCAGCCACAGATTGAATGTAATCTTTGTCATATGGCTTTTACTTGTAGCACTATTAATTAATCTTGTTTGTCAGGCTTTTCATTTGACCTTCTATAACTTACTTTTTACAATTACACTTTGGTCAATGGTTTTTTTAATTTACAACGCTATTATTCATTTAGAATATAATTAATACCTCTTTTCTAGTTATCTTTTTCATATTTTATCATGAGAAATACATTCCTAACTGCACAAGTGATTTTAACTTTTATTTCATATATACACATATACAGATTCAAATTTTTTATGAAGAAAGTTATGTTTATGTATGATTATGCTTAAATATTGTGTACCTAATAAATTCCCTTCCAACTCCCAGTACTTCCCACAGTCTTACACTAAAAAGGTAACTTGTGTAAATAACTTGTGTTTGTTAGCCTTAGAGTATATGCAACTTCTCCTATAGATATCATCACTGGTGTCCAATCCCAATGGACATAACATCTTCTTTAAAGACAGTTTAAATCTTCCTTCTCTTCTTTCTATTTCTTCAAAATCTGATCCAACTATATCAAACTGTTGTTGTCTCCCCAATATCTCATTAGGCTACGGAAACTTCAACTCTGGTTCTTTACATTTGTTTTGGAGGTCACAATATTGGATCAATTAACTAATGCATCCCAATTTTGTTGTCTAATTTCCTACACCATAAGGGAAGCTATGTGAGTCTTTAAACACCTCTCTTCTTTTTAATCTTTGAAGGTTATTTTTCTTTAAATTACTTGGTTTTAGTTTCATACCTTTCATTTTAAATCTTTTGGTAGCTCTGCTTTCAAAAATTTTGTTCTCTTCTCTTTAAAATGTGGAATAAAACTTGGTGGTTCTCTTTCTTCTTCTTCACTTCACTTCAGATTCTTCTTCATATCTTTTGATCCTCTTGGGATTGGATTATGAAATCAGGAATCTCTGTTGTTTTTCCTTTTTACTCTTACCTTTGATAGGTTGCTAGCGCTCCCATTCTTGAGTAAAGGATTGGTGCTTTCTATTATTTGGAATCAATTTTATCTCGACTCTTTCGAGCTTACCCATTATCAAAATCAGTTGGGTTTATTATATGGTATCACCATATTATTTTCATTTCATTAGGGTTGTGATCACACAGGTGGCATTCTTTGTCAATAGGACGTCGTAACCCCGCATGTAATCTCTACATACTCTGGCATATTTTATTCCAACCACATTTCTTAGAGTTATGACCTAAAGTATTCACATTTAGGTGCAATATGTCCATTACTTTACTCTTTACTTGTGATGATTTCCTTACTACTTCCTTATAATTCTTATATTGGTAGGAATGTTCTTTGTCCTTGTTCCTGAATTTAGGGAATGTATATCTTTTTATTCCCCATTCCATGTTCTATTCTTCATGTGAGTTTATATTAAGGGGTTCTTTCTTTTCCTAACTCTCACTGTTATTATGGCTATTGGTTCTGCAGTGAATACTGTAGCTGTATTTCTTCTATCTTTTGCTCTCAATGGTTTTGTTACAAGGGACTCCTTCTTCTAATTTTACTAAGGTTTCTCTATAGATTTTCCTACTGGAAACTTAGTCTGTGATTAAAGACCTTAAAACTTTTTCTCTAATCTTCTATATCCTCTGGTGAGTCCTTTCCATACTCTCTAAACCATTTATCATTTAATTAAGGTGGAGTATTTATTTGTTGAAATAAATCAAATGTATAGTGTTCTCGATATCTATGAGGTTTTCTGTGATATTGCCAAAAGGGTAGGATTCTTCAAGGTCCAACATGAATTCATAGAGTACATTTCTCGGGCTTGAAGTTATTTAACTGGTTTTCAATAAACAGGAAGATGTCTCTTTGTCCTTTGGTCTGGTTTAGAAAAATCTTCAATTGGGAATCAAAAAATCTTCCTAGTTGTCTTGGGTCACTAGAATATGCTTTACCTTAAGTAATATATTGCCTCTGATTGAAATCAGAAATATAGTAGTTCCTTAGCATAGGTCTATTTTTTTTGACGGTTTCATTGGGAAGTGAAACTTGGTGAGTATCTTCTCTTGTTGCAACGTTACAGGTAATCTCAAATTAAATTCCCTCCCAATCTGGTTTTGTTGGTATCTCATACATGTTTAATTCTTAGATATCTTGTGTAATGAGCAGACGCATTATTGTTTAAATGAACCTCCATAAAGGTGTGTCCATATGTATGTGTTATGTTATCCATCTGCATTGGGTAGGAAGGGTGATTTGGCCAACCTGTCAGGATGCTGGCATACTTAAAGGGGTATTTTTTGTGACCCCCCACTGGTTCTTAGGTTGTTCCTAACGTATATAAGGTATCACTTTCTTGGGCTCTGTCGCCAAGTTCCACTAAACTCACTTCTATTTTAAATATTTCTGTTTTGGCCATTCCAGGAGATAAGTCTTCTTTTTAGTTATAGTTGTCGGGTGATCATTAGTATAAACTGAATAGAGTCATTGTTATTTTCCAAAACATTTTTCTTTTTGGGAGTGCACTAGGGTGAATTCTTGCTTTATTGTTCTGGATTGTCCTGGTCATGCCAATCCCAATGCTTGGTTCTGGTGATTTGGGGTTTAACGGGGGACATTGGGTATCAATGTTAGATAAGATAGGGTAGATACTCGGACGGAAGTTCCATATCTTGTTGTGGGTCCCTTATCTTGGTTTGCTCCTGTATTCTCTCTGTTTCTGTCCATGCAGGAGTTTTCCCCCCTTAAACCTTTTCTATACAGACATCTTCTTTCATCAGAGTGAACAACTTCTTATTATTATTTCTCAGTTGAATCATTCATTTTCTAAGTCTTATTTTCTAAGTTCCTTATTCTCGCCCTTCAGCTCTCCTGAACTCCATTAGGGAAGCTGGTTCAACTTATCATCTAATTGGTTAATTAATTCAAATTAATCATAAAAAAAACTAAGTTCTCAAACTGATTTAAAATAAAGATATAAAACAAAAAAACCTTTAAAATATTTTGCAAAGTTTTCAAAAAAAACACTAATGTTTACAATTATATTCTTTTTGAAAGGATCCAAAAATCTTCAAACTGTTTTTAAATATTTTCGAAAAATATCATTGATCTTTGAGGATCATAAAGTTCTATTTTAAACTCAAACAAAGGTGTAATTAATTAATTTTCTTTCCTTATTTAGAATTTATGATTCTGATTTCTTACTAATTTCATACGTTGTCATTGCTAATCTCATATATTACTTTAAAAATTAAAATTTAATTCACTTTATTCAAGTTTGAAAAGAAAAGGTAATTTTCTTAAAATTATTTAAGAAATTGTCAATAATGCAAAAAAATAAACGGTAATAGTAATTATTTCAGAGTATACAAAAAGGATAAATGTTTCTTTTGAAATTTATGTAAAGTTCAATAAATAAAAATAATTTTCTTTAAAATTGATTTAAACACCATTATATCTATTGTATAATTAATATTCTAATTCATACGTTCTGCCATTAATTAATTACGCACAACTATCCCATTTTGCTATTGTTACTGACATAGAAAATGAATCAATAGGTCAACGTTATTGTAATATACTTGCACTACTTTTTTTTGTACTGTTCATCAAAGTTCTTCAAAGTTTTTCGAAGATTCTTCAAAGTTTTTGTCCTCAAGTCTAGAAAAAGCTCGAATCTATCGCTTTTTCCGCTGCCATATCAGCTTTCTGTCTTTGTGGTTTTTAATACTTCTGATCTGCAGTAGAATACTTTTCTTAAATAGTCTACAGGTCAGTAAAACTTACAATTTCCAATTTTTCTGTACTAAATATATACAATTTTGTTATTTTTAAGGGTCAAAAATATAATGTTTAACGTATTCAAATTCACATTACTCTTTGTATATTCATTGTCACTCTGGCCGGAGTTGACTACACCGACCTTCGTCTGACCGTTTTCTGACCTTTTGACTCTTTTTGACCTTTGCACTTTTTCTGGACCTTTGACCTTTTTCTGACCTTTATGACCTTTTTGCTTGACTCTTTAGTTGTGAACCGTTTGGTCAAGTGACGCTTGTCTGCGGTGCCTGGGTCTGTCCAAAAGGTTTACCTTACTTTGATAATTATTAATAGTTTCCAAGCTAAATTGACGAATTTTCGATAATTTAGAAAAATAACTTATTTTTAATTCATAAATAAAGTAAGAAAAAATGAAACAAACACTTTTAATTTCACTAAAAAAAAGAAGATAAAACAAATCGCATTTTACCTCTCTAAAATATTTCGCGGGTTACGAGTGCAATTAATAATTAATGCATAATTATAATTGAAAAAGTATATTTAGTAGATTTATAATCAATAAAAGTCAAGAACTGAATATATATATATATATATAGAAGTCTACGGCCTTTCGAGTTGTTTGTGTCAAGAGAATAGCGCGGAAAAAGGGAAAAAAATGGGGAAAGAACTGAAGGGAGAAATGAGGGGTCAATTTGGCCAAAGATTTTTCAATCCTCACTCACCTGGAGCGATATCCCTTTGCCCGAATTGATTTGACTCTCCTTCCCCTCGTCGGTGGGCAAATACCCCTCAGTGTCAATTTTTTTCCCTTTCCCTCAACCCTTACCTACCTGCCTTTTAAACAAATTTGATTCATTATATATGGAATGGAATATAACAATTTATCGCACACACTTTTTGTTAACAAACATCTTTCAAGACTTGTCGTATTTGTATGCTGCTGTTGTTTTTGCTCTTTAGTAATCTTCTAGCTAACTCTAATTACTTAACTAATGAAAATAAGAAAAACGGTTTTCACTAAGCTGATTCTCTATAGTCAATAACTTTTAGTCAAATAAAAAAAAATTAATTACTCTATGTTAATTAATTATGTTATAAGTCTATAATGCAGCATTTTTTCTATTGTAATCCCAACAGAACTTCCCCAGTGATCGTACAAATAAAAAAAATGCATTATTAAATTTTTGTAAGATTATTTTGTAATGTTTACATTTAATGAAAAAACCAAAAAAAAAACATAGCAAATTAAAGTCATTAATTAAAAATTAATATGTTGTCTTTATATTTTAATTCTATAAGCTTTTGTCACCAGTTTCAAACACTTTTCAACACTCTATTAAGTTAGCCTTTTCTAAAGCTATGTATGGGGAAGTTTTCCTGTCCACCCATTTGTAAAAAATTTGTTTGTAATTTTTTGTAAAACAATAACACTCTGTTTAATTAAAGTTAAACAACTTCTTTGTGTGTTTGTAAATTGTTCCAAATTATGCGACATACTATATATATTAGAGCACTAGGCGATAGTATAGAGTGCATGATGCCACACTTTGCACAATTCCTTAATCAATGTTCTTTGAAACTTAGCATAAAGAGCAATATTCTTATTAAGACCTCAAAGTGGATGAATAGCCATACGCCACATTGCAGATAGGTTTCTATCTAAGTAACTTTAGGTGTGAAATGTGTTTTTTGTGTGAAAATAATTCTCTTACTTACAGAATTCTAATGGATTTCCACCTTTAAACTGCTTGGCAAAGGTTTTATATTGGAACACTGTGATGACAAAGACTCACCCTTCCTCGGAAAATGCGACTCCCTCTGTATGATCACAGAAGAAATTCATAGCTTCGTGTAGCGGCCAATCCCTCAACCGTTCTTACGGTCTATATCTTTGTAGTCAAATAATGGCCTCACTCGGTCTAAAAGCTAAAGACGGCAATGAACCATGCAACCAAAACACGGTGTCTACCCGTGAAGACAGAGTGCACACTTCCAAACCAATTTGTAGTCGCCACGCAGGTCCCACTCTAAATGAGAAGATTAACCGCCTCAAACATCATGACAAGCGTCGCTCAGTTCTGGTGCCACTCTACTAAGAGTATTAGATTGCTTATCTTCTTGCACCAGTGGAAGTTTCAATAAACGCGGCAAATCTCTGAGAGTTTTTTATTTTACATCCTTAGTCAAAACATTCATAAAAAATTAGCTCCAAAAAATAGCCAAAAAGTTCAAAAACTAAAAATAGTTACCAAATCAGACTATACACCATATTTGTTCATCAACTTTTGAAAAAGTTAAACTAGAGACATAAATAAAAATCATCTATCTTGTTTCCAGAGCTTCGTTAGCAAGAAAATACGTTATGAAAATGTTAAATATTATGAGAATTATAAAGAAGATATTTTTGGTTACCTTTATCTGTTTTTATGGAAGAATCGTTTGAAAGCTGTTATTCACTTCGGCTGTTGATCCTCTTCATCCACAAACGATGAATAAAAAGAAAATTTAGCTTTCTCCTGACAGAGGTAGATGCCTCTTGGACCTCGTATTGTTCGAGAAGTCGCACTATATAGATTGTGATAGCGGTTTCTGAATCTTATTGCCCTTATTCCATTTAGATAATTCTTACCCAATATGTCAAGTAGTAGTGGGGAAAAAATATATAATATATATATATATATAATATATATTATATAATATATATATATTATATGATATATATATATATATATATATATATATATATATATATATATATATATATATAAAGGATTTAATAAGTATGAAAATTAAACATATCAGGATCACATAGGGTGATGGTACATCAGAATTACTTGTTTATCAAAGTTCAAGTTTCACTCGATAAAAGTTTATGCCCTGAGGAAGGCTTCTGCAAAATCACTAACAAGAGATCTGGTTCGGCAAAGAAAAATCAAATAACTAAGACTGGACAACAGTACAGAGGTTGTTTGTGAATTGATTATGCTTATTCATTATTTACTTAAATTTATATACAATCATTGTCTCATACGATCAGGGAGACGCATCTTACTGCAAATTCTATATTCAAACTTTGTGTTGAATCAGCCCAATGAATTGAAATAGTCCAGTCCGTAATTAGAACCGGCCCAGAATATAAATCTTAGCCCGGAAAAAAAACTTAAGCTTCGGCCCGTGAATAGAACCCTAAATAAATGCTATTTAACTTAATATATTTATTAGAATTATTATTATGTTATATAAGTGGTTTCATAACTCACCCTTCACACTGACGGTGAACAACCACGGAGGTCTTCAGAATGGTCCTAACTTCTACAGGATAAGTATCACCACCGATACTGTAGACATGAGGTGATGACAATTATTAAATAAAGGCATTAAATTCTAAAATATATATTAAATATTGAATGCTCCATACACATACCTTATAAGTCTATATTATTTCTTGGCCGATTCAATTCAACATTCATAATTGGCTACTATTTCCTCTCAATAATGTTTTTGGGGATCAACAGTTATTTATATAAATCAATGTATAAAGGGTTCACACTTTCTGGGAAGTTTCTGGAAAGTCAAGGAAAAAAAAAAATTGGTCAGGGAAAGTCAGGGAACGTCAGGGAAAGTGAAAGTCAGGGAAATTCCAAAAAAGTCAGGGAAATTTTAAAATTTCAAAACATATGAAGAATGATCCATGGACCAAGTTGCATATTTTTGATATATTGTTATTTTCCTTACTGGTATATATTTGTGATAGATCAATGTCTTTGATAAGTGGAATGAAAAGGATAGGCGAGGAATGGACAATTCCATAAAAAAAAAAAAGAATCCCCTTTACTTTCTATCCTGTTTCTTTCTATTTGTAGTTCACTATATACCTCTACTATTTCCTTCACTATTCTGTTCCGAGAGGGTTGTTTCCAAGTTCAAATCCTTTATTGAAAGGTGTTGGTGGTATATAGAATGTGTTTTATGACTGTAATGGACTTAATCTTGTTTATAATCTTCTCTTTTTAGGGATTTACTTTTTGAGGTGTTTTTTTTTTTTTGGGTTTGACGGAGGTTGAAATTTTTGGATTTTTGTGCTTGAAAGTATTATTCAATTTAATATATATAGATCATACCACTCACTTGCTCTCTAAATCTATTTTCACGCATTCACTCTCTCTCTCTCACTCCAGATAAATTCATATTTTTAGAGGTATCCGTCATGTGTTAAGATACACTCTCTCACTCGACACTCTCTCAGCCAAAACTATTTAATAATATTTCTCTCTCTTTCACCAAAAGAATATTTAGAGTATTAGTATATAACCTCTGTAAAATTTACCTTAAACAATAGAACCAATGAATCTAAGAGGGGTGACTACACATTACAAAAAAAATAAATTACCCCAATGCGCGGAAGGAATACAACGGTAAAGACCCAGAAGTGTTAAATCCTATAGATATAGGATAGTATTTCATTCTTATTTGAATTGTTACAATGTTCTATAGTTTTTACTATCAAAATTTCTATTTTTGAAGTTTAAGCAGTCATAATGGTGGAGATATAGGTTGGATTCCACTAAAAATTGCTAATTTTGAATACTTATATATATAGAAACTATATATATACTATACTACTGGAATATTATTGCGACCATCCATACTTTGAACTACCTTGTACAGGGTTAATAATACAGTCATTTTTCTTAGTACCTATATATTCTATATTTTAACGTAATTTTCTTATGTTCCTCTCTACCACTGATAGATAGTTTATTATGTGTCCCTTGTGGTACCCTATATATATAATTAATAATATATATTAAAACACACAGCACGCCCCACAGCAATGCAAAATTCTAGAGATAGTGGAGCCCCGCTCCCCATGGCGATGGCGATTAGCACTTAGACCTTTTTGGGTCGGATACCCACCTCTAACCTCCGACCCTAGCAACTAGACCTTCGACTTAGCACTTAGACCTCGACTTAGCACCCTTGAACCTATCGAGCTTAGCATTAGACTTTTCGGGCGACTTAGCACTTAGACTTCCGGACTTTAGCCACTTAACCTGTCTAAGTGCAAATTCCGCTTAGCACTTAGACCTTCGACTGTAGCACTTAGACTTCGTCTCTCGCCTCACCTCTCTCTCTCTACTCCTTAGACTTCGACTTAACACTTAGACTTCCTCTCCTGGCCGCACGGGGATTAATGTTTTTAAATTAGTTTTGTGCTATTCGTAGATTTCGAGTTCACTTAGAACCTGCACTTTATAGTTTGTTGTGCCCTCCGTTGTTCGTCTGACCGTATTCGAATCAAATTGTGTGTTTGCGCCAAGTTGTCTGATTTTCAAAATTCATTTTGTCAAATACCCATCTTTCGCCTTTAGGTAACCAATTTTCTGAAGTTGGTGTTGCTAGGTCTCTGAAACGTTTTTTATATTTTGATTCTTTTTTTAAAATTTTTTTGGTGGCGGACCCATTATAAATCCTACGACTTTTTAAATTTCACACTTAGCTTTGAGCAGTCTTAAATCATAATTAAGAGATTTCTTGCCGTTTGGAAGAATATGTTCATATAACTATTTTTACATATTGCATAGCTCTGAGTTAATTCTTTGCGGTAAGCTTGTTGGAGTTTATACCCTTAAATAGTAGAAATAAATAATGGTAATTTGCAACAGTATAATCAAATAAGTGAATTTTAGTATAATTTTGAATTTATTATAATCGATAAGTACCCTATTACCAGTTAAAAATAATATCATCAATTAATATAATAAGTAAATATAAGAGTTCGCCTAATAATCGTACGCATAATCAAATGCCATAGAAAATAATGCGAGATCCTGAACATGCAATTTACATAAATAAAAATAACCAGTTAAATCCTCACTGAAGATCTGAAAAATATACAATTTCATCCGATAAATTCCCATTATGACTGTCATTATAGTCACGCCTGATGTCGCCCTCCTCCCACCGCTCGAAGGGTCTAAGTGCAAGCATCCGAAAAAATAATCTGACTTAAAAAATTTTTGTGAATATTTTCTTTGAGAAATTTTTGTAAGACATTTAGAATAATAAACTAAAACCTTATAAGAACCTCTAACGGAGGGGCTTAGACGTAAGGATAGCTCTCTTTAGATAGCTTTAAATCAGATAACACTTTTATTCAATCTTGTTTATCGACTTAGCACTAATGACGACTTATTATTTCATTATGAACTTTTTTAGGACCTTCGAAAGCATAGTAATCGAAATAATAATAATAATCAATTAAGAACTAATCGTAATAGAATAGATCCTATAAAAGTTTTGGTCCGCAATTTATAATACATTTACCCCTCCCTTTTATGTCATTAGTCATAATCGAATAATAATAATACATATTAGAATCTTCAGCACCCCCTCATACTCCCACTCTCTCTCTCTCCCTCTTACAGACACCTACCTCGAAGTGATAATTAAGATAACGAGATTAAATTGGTTTATGATTTTAATCAAACGACTAAATGCCTTCCCCTCTAATATATATTAACGAACTCAATCAAACAGGAATAAACTAGCGTGAGATACTTGTAGTTTACAGTTACATAATAATAATAATCAGTTTTTTTGGTATTACTCATATGAAAAAATGAGAACAATATTTATAATAATTGAATTAAAAAGTAAGATATATTTAATAAATAAAAATAGAATAATATAAAAAATAAAAATAATCTATTAAATATATAATGCAATTATATTGGGCTCACTCACTTCTCTCACAATAATAATAATACATGAAATAACACTATCAATCGTTAAGATAAAAAAACAGGTTTTAATTAATAATAAATTAATTTTTTACAACTTTGGGTAATATTAATAATAAATAATGACCACTATAGACGCAACTAACTTTTATTAGAATACAAAACCTAAGTAGCCGTTAAAAAGTATTGTTATTTGTAAATAAATAATAATCCCTCAGCTAAACCATCCCTCCTCACCCCCACGCCACCTTCCCCGCTCCAATGAAATAAATAATTAAACTTAGATTAATAATAAATAATAATAAATTGTTAATATAAAAGTAAATTTTAAAAACATTATAACTACATCTATAATTAAATTAATAATAATAATAATAATAGATAATTAATAAAATGAATTGAAATAATATAATAAATAATAAATGAAATAATTAAATACATAATATATAATTACATAATAAATAATAATAATTAATAAGTTAATACTTAATAATAATAATACATTATATTAATATAATATGAATATTATATATTAGATTATTTAACAGATTAGAAACAAAGAATCACTCACCTAAGGATATGAGAATTTTTAAAGTAATCTCTGAAACGAAATATAATTTATTTTTTATTCTGTCAAATCATACATCAGATAATAATATGAATTAATTATAATAATCTATAATACATCCCTCTCTCCGCAACTATAGAATAATAATATTAAAATAATAATAAGAATAAGTCTAGGAGGTTTAAAAGGACAGATAAGAAAATAAGAGAATAAATTCAGATACACTGGCATATAAGTAAATACGGAGCACGATTAAAATTAATTTAATAATAAATAAATAATAATCATTAATCAATAAATAATAAATAATAATAATATATATAAAATAATAATTACAACCTCCCCCCCCCTCCTTCATTACAACGTAATAGCAGTATACTTAAGTAAGCAGAATAAGAACCGATACGAACACCACCCGCACCACAACATAAATAATATATTAAACTTTGTATAACCAGTAAACATAAATGATGAACAAAACAAATAATCATCAACGATGATTTTCAATAATCTAACACGAAGCCAACACACATGAAGTATAACATAAAGAATTAATTAAATTTCAATTTTTACTATGGAGATAATAACACCCCGTCCTCCTCCTCGAGGGTTACTACTAACATACCAGCGGTAAAAACGTATCGCGCAAAACAATACGTGTTATAACACATTCTCTCACCTCCCGCTTCAAGTTCTCAAGAAACATATCTAAGAATCACTTATATTGCTCTCTCTCTTCCTATTGGAGATTCTGCGATAATTCTTCAGAGTTGTTCATTAATGAGACAAAGTACTATAGGCCAGTGTAAAAGAAAAACCGCAGTTATCTGGTTGGAGCAATACCAACCCAACCTGACGTAATTTCGCGCTCGCGTTTCAACTTTAATAACAATAATAACTAAAACAAACAACAAGTACGTCTAATGGAGGCAAACAAAAAATCATTCAACCCCGCCCCGCCCTCCGCTACCACCTCTCGCAGCTCGTCTTTTACGCACACTCAGGACAGTATTACTTTCTACCTAGATGGATGAATAAAACAGGCATACCGGCGCACACACACGCAATAACTCAACACAGATGTGGATATACTATAACGATCTGCATGAGAAACAACAATAACTAGTAATTTGAGATAACAACACAGCGGCTCGAGATTAAACATGAATATCTGGACCTACTCGCTCGGGTTAATGTGACTCACACCTCTATTACTACTATATATAATATATATTTATTAATATATATATATAATATATATAATATATACTCTCTATATTATATATATATTATAGCTCCTATTATATATATATACTATATATATATATATTATATATATATATATATATATATATATTATATATAGTATATATATTCAAATTTCACGATATCCTATACCTCCCTCCCTCTCCCCGAGATCGAATCTTTTATATTTTGGCATAAATCTATTTAATTCTTTCAACTCTAAAATTGAAATCATAATTTTAATTCGAATTAAAAATTACATCGTTGAAGTAATAAAAGTGAAATAGGTATACTTTTTTAAAAAAAATTAAATTCATACCAAAGAAGAACTAGGCCTTTACGACGCTTGAATTATGAATTATTTCAAATGCTCTCTCCTCTGGACATCAGGATCGTTTAGGTCTATCAGGTAGACTCCTCAAAATGCTCATGGGAGTTGGGAACACGTATCAGCTGTTTATCTCTTCCCATATTTGGAAATGGATCATATATCTGCAATTGGCGCTACCTTCCAATCCCTAGTGCTAATATTGGTGTTAATGTTTAATAGTAATATTTTTATTTAGTTAGTGTTATTAATGTTTTAGTGTAAATTAGTGTTGTTATTCTAAATAGTGTTAGTGGTAATAATTAGTGCTGTTTGTTATTTTAATAGTGTTAGTGTAAGTATTATTATTGTTAGTATGCTATATATGTATATATTTTTGTTTCCCGGTAATAGTTCGGCCTTACCAGGTAATGTGTCAGACTATCGATATTTTTAGACAAGATAATCGATTTTATAATAATCCAACCATGCAATGGCCAAGATGTTCCCCTCACAATCGAAGACAATGGCGATGGGACATTCACAGTGGAGTGATTTTGATTTTTTATGTGTGTTAGCGGGTAACAGAAAGAATTTATTTAAATCGTTTGATTTTTATATAAAAAAAGAAACTTACATCCTCCTATGTATCGTTTTTAAATTGCTTTCAAATTGATTTTATTTTCCGAAAATTTACTACTCTTGATTTTTACCGTTAAGTTCACCATTTTTTAGTGTTATTCGTTTCCAGGGCACTCCACTCTCTCCTCTCTTCTGTGTCCCACAATAAGTAGTTGTACGTATAGTATTATAATATAATAGTATAATTATTTATATATTATTATACTCACTCACTCACTTCCTCTCTCTTTACCTTTATATATACTATATTTCCTCCGGTATTATATTGACCATACTACCCTCTCACCCACTCTCTCTCTCTCACTCATATACACATATTCAACTCAATAATTTATTAGTTATGTTATGCTCATTATATGTCACTCACTCATCTCATTATTCCTACCTCTTCTCCAGTCCTCTCAATTGTAGGGCGCTCTCTCTCTCTCCTGTCACGCTGTGGTGGCACACAAGCCAATATTTTCTTCCTTTCGCATCACACATCTCGAGCTCTCGATCATGACGAAGCACTTTAAGACATTATAACACGTGGCTCTATCTCACTGGAAGAGATACTCAACACTCTCGCACCGTGTCTCACTCCCGGGAGGCACAGTCCCCAATTCGAAATCTCATCAACTCTTCGCGGTCTCTCTACTCTCTCACCTAAAACCCCAAAATGTTAAGGTATATACACCATTTTCAGCCCCTCTACGCACTGAGACCTCACCTCGCACCTTCTTCCATTTGTTAATTTCAACACTCGCGCACACACACTCTCATCTCTCACACATCAACACTCTCTCGCATCTCGTCACTCTGCACTCCTCCATCTCATCTCACCGGGATTACAATGAACTGCTTAAGTCGCGAGCTTAACTGCAAGCATCCAAACTACTCATCGAACGTTCGCCCTGCGCTCGAGCCTCTGCCTCCTGTCTCCGCTGCCACCTCTAACCATCGCTCTCGCGAAGACACGCACGGGAGACCGCCCCTGTCCCTCCACTCGTCGCTCGACTTCTCCCCCCCGGCGCAATTCACCTCACTCAGCCTCCTCTCCCTCTCTCTACTCACTATAGACACCCCCTACATCCTTAACCTACCCTCTCTATACTACTCCCTCAGCTCGTATCCCATCTCGTCCCTCATACTCTCCCTGACGTATACCCCGCCCCCGGCCTATTACATATACTCACCCGGCCTCCCCTCCGACTCTACTTCTAATATCTCCATCAATCATATATCTACATATATATATATTATACTATATTAATAGATATATCTATACCTATACTACCTATCAATAAATCACTATCCTACCTAGACCTATTATACTACGTATATATAGATGCGTCAGATCTTTTTTTAATGCTCACAGCTATGTAAATAGAGACACGGCAGGTCACTACAGCTACACACACCACATCTACTATACTTTGGAATCACGCCCAAACTTCCTACCCGGATGGCGACTCTTACACCCTTCTTTTCTTCTTTTTTTGTTTCTTTTTCTTCCTTTTTCTACGTCTTTGTTGTGTTGCTTTGCTCCTTCTTAATTGTCACAATCGAAATGATAATTTTTTATACAATTAAGTTATGTCCGCGTTATAGGAGCTCGCAGCACGTGACCGGGTGCAGTGTTGCGTGGATTGCCTCTATACTAGAGACCACCGGAAAGGCAGAGCGATGGGATAGAAATGTCACACCCCCGCTCCGACACTCGCTAAGTGTAACCAATTTAGTAATAGAGTCACCAAAGGGGATGTACCGCGTGTAGCCGATGCGCTGAGATATAGGAGAAAGAGAAGATATAGATACTCCCTCTCATCGTCCACCGTTCGAAACGAGGTCACATACCGCGTTAGCTAAACGTGGGTTTTATATTTGTTAACAGGTAAAAGAGAACGAGTATCTTAGTCTCCCGAGCCAGACTCCTGCCATTTTTTGCGGATATTACCAGATTGGCTGCATAGCCGTTCCTTTTAGATTGTTGAAGAGCAATAGCCGGAAAAGAGCGCATAGCCGAAAAGAGCGGCATAGTCACGATTTTACTATCGCCTCAGGAGATAGCATGTTAAGGTATTACTTTAACTAAGGGGTGGCATAGCGAAATTACAAGGGTGGCATAAGTAACGCCACTCTCATTGATGAAAGCAGTGATTCTCGCGCGACTGGATGAACCGGTCTCTCGTTACCCTCGCGTATAGGTGTGCACGCCTGGTGAAGTGGGGCTTACCTGATAAGCCCGTGGCCCAATCTCACCATAAACACACGGAATCAGCCGAAATGCGCCGGCCGAATTAATATGAGCAGGATCAACTTATTCACTACTTGTGCCCGGCTTGCGCTCCGGCAGATCGCTGATGCATCTCATGATAACACAACCACTCCGTGCTAACGAGATGTACTGCTGGTCCTATAATTGGGGTGTCGCGGGGGCTTCCTCCGACCCCCTCCGGGGTATGAAACGTCCCCCCCTCTGTCCCCCGCGGCTCGAGCCCCGCCTAAATGGGCGGGAATAATTTTTTAAAATAGTTATGCGTAACAGATTTCCCAATACACAGCGAGAGCATGTGACAGTAGCACACACGAAAGATAACTAGCGGTTTATCTTATTACACGTCGACCATACAAGAAAAACTCGGAAGATATACACAAGAATAACTACAAAATGGAAGAAAAAAACAGTATAAAATATAATGTCTACACATTGATCCCCATATACACTTCGTAAATATCTATCACGCTGATTCGCATAGACTCGTCCACCGATAGTATAGACTCTTCGATTAATAAATGTATTATATCTATTCGTAGTGACATTGCCAAGAGAATCTCTATTCGCTCTCTTCAGTTGTACTCTGATCAATAAGCGTGAGCATGATTTTTAAAAAGAATCGACCAGGTATATTAATATATATATATATTATATATAACATAATATATTATATATTATATATATATAATAATATATAAGTATATATTAATAATATATATATACTATATATATATACTTATATATATATATATATAATATATAAATATATATATAATATTATATATATATATGTAATTATATATATCCTCACCTTGTATTTCTGGCTTAGTATAATATATATATATATACTACTTATCATATATTATGATTATATAATATTATATATATATATATTATATATATATATATTTTTATTATAATATATTATTACTATATATTATATAATTTTAAAGTTTTATTCTGACAATGTCGTAAAAAAAATTAATATATAATATAATACTCAAATAGTTTTCCATTTATACTTTATATTTTATTTCCCTTATTTAATAATTATATTATAAATATTATGTTTTTTTTAAAATAAAAATAAAGCTATTTTATCAAGTCCTCTCATAAATACGTAACTCAGTTCCGAATTCCTTCTCCAGTGTATGCGTATATATATATATATATTATATAATATATATATAGCTATAGGTTAGTTATAAAATAACACAATAGTATATAGTCGAAGGTTCTATAGTGTCATAAGTCGAATGGTCTATGTGCTAAGTCGTAAATGGTCTAAGTGCTATAAGATTACCGTAAGGTAGTCTATAAGTTGACTAAGTCTGAAATGATTACTATAGTATGCTAAAGTCGTATAAAGGTCTAAGTGACTATAGTCGAAATAGGTACTATATATAAGTGCTAGTCGATAAAGGTATTCATATAATGTCATAAGATCTCCGAAGTCTGAAAGTTCTAAGTTCGAGGTTCTAAGTTCCTTTATAATCATCATAATTAATTTTCTCATAAGATTATAAATAATTACACATATTAATTTTTTAAGTCCATAATATATATATTGTTCAGTAATTATAGACAACACTAATATGTATTCTCTGTATTTTTTGACAGTTCCCGATCAGGGCGTTTAAATAAAATGTATGAAGTCATATTATTGCGGCTTGAAGATGTTTTAGCTCTAGGTAACTGGTAGTTGAAGCCAGACGCTTCAGTCACGACTCTTTGCTCTGATTCCGCCGTAAGACGCCACTCGAATACTTTTACTTATATGCAGTAACAACAATAATCAATAACCTACGTATATACTATTAGCTGACGTAGTGCGAAGGGAACGATAACGAACATAATTGATAACATATAACCTCTATGATCCGACTCATACCATTTTTCTTTGTATTTATATCAGCATTATCACTTTTAAGTGTTTATTATAAAATATCACTTTAACCCCAGACGCCCTGATTAGTCTCTGATAGCTCAGTGTTAGACCACTCGCCAAACCAAGCGAGGGTCGTTCCCAGCGTTCGCAACTCAATCGAGGGAAACTGATAGTTAGGTCAAAGATCGTGAAGTGTGAAGACTATTCTCTCTCTTGAGCTAATAGATGCAACAGACGAATAACTCCATTCCTGCCTAACAACAGAGTATCGTTTAAAATAGATCCGATAACAATCCATTTCCTCGGACTTGTATTGGGCACTCTGAGACCTTGTGTGACAGTGACCGGTTGTTTTATATCTGTGTGTGAAATTCCACAAACAAAGATAAATAAACCGAAATAAACTCGGATTCAGTACTCAATACGTAAAATAACGTAATCACCAAAACAAACTATATATATAAGTATCGTAAGGTTATAAGTGTGCTCAAAAATACTCGAAATAACTACGATGCTCACAAGTAATATAATTTAATAACCTATATCGGGGAATCTAATCCTAAGTCTGTAATGGACTATATTATATAAGGTATATAAGTCGTAATGAGTCATATAGTGTTATAGTCGAAGGGTCTAAGTGTATATTACAAGTCTGAAGGTCTATATGTGACTAATGTCGTTAGGGTCTAAGTGTTAAAGTCTAAGGTCTAAGTTGCTAGTCAGATAGTACTAAGTGCTAAGTCGTATAGGTTCAAGTGACTAAGTCTATAGGTCTAAGTGTACTAGTCAGAAGGAGTTCTAAGTGCTAGTGATCTCGAAGGTCTAAGTGCTAAGTCGTAAAGTCTTAAGTGACTAAGTTCGAAGTCTAAGTAGCTAATTCAGTAAGTAGTTACTTAATAAGGCATATAGGTCGTATAGGTATCTATATAGTGCTAAGTCGAAGGTCTATGCGAATTCGAAGGTCTAACAAAGAATATTTTTTATCATTAATTTTGTTATCACTGTTGTTATCGTTTGTTTGTTATCTATATTATTTGTGTATCACTAATTTTATACAATGTTGTTTATATTTAATATATATATATATAATATTATAATATATATTATATATATATATATTATATTATATATTATAATATATATATATATTATATATATAATATATATATTATATATTATATAATGATATAATATTATATATATATATAATATATATATATATATATATATTATATTATTAAGTATAGCAGTTAAAATTAATTCGTTTTGGTTATATACTCGATATTATATATATTTCATTAATCTATCTACTATCTCTCGCCTACTCATCATCTCTACTCTACTCTCTCTCTCTCTCATCTATCTCTCTCTTCTCTCTCTATCATCTCTCATCTCTCTCTCTCATCTCTCTCTTCTATACTTTCTCTCTCTCTTATCCTTATTAATATATTATTGAATGTTATTATAAGTTTCAATTATTATTATTTAATCCAACTGTTTTTAGCAATTTAAAGTCCGTACTAATCCATTTTGCTCACTGTACATAATAGAAATATATCTCTTACTTAATTCATATTTTACTTATATAACACCATAACAATGTTAACCCCTCTCTTTCGTAATGACTTCTGAAGTGAATTAATTGTAACTTGGGTACTAATGTGATGTGTTTGTGTATATAAGAAAGTACAGACTGGATATATATATAAAGGTAACTTAGATCGAAGAATATTTTAACAAAGAAAAATAAATAAAAAAAATTATACAAACTCAGATAACAAACATAAAAATGGATATCTATTGTAATGGTTGTGAATATGAGTTGAGATTAATAAATTAAGAAAGCAGAAAATGACTCATTTCAGAACTATTAGCATTTATATGAAAGCATTATATCCATTACAATCGTACAGGAAGCACAATCCTTCAGTTTCACACTCACAGAGCTCCATTGTACAGTTTTTATACTACAATGTCGATAACAATACACCTATTAATCTGTTCGGTGACCTCTTGTGGGAGGGCGTTCCTGCTGAAACGTCAGCTACTAAACAACCTCCACCTAAAAAGGACTCAATGACATTCATATTCTTCCGAATATCTAAATCTGTTTACGTCTTAATTAAGCCTCCTGAGTGTACCATTTATACATGAATATGGGTTCTAATTTTCGTCTAGTAAGTATTAATTAACCCATTGTCATGTTGAGGTCGTTTTATTATTAGTTACATACAATAACAAAAGACGTCTGATTAGTAAGACGAATCGAGTCTTTATAAAGTTCAATCTAGTGATCATCAAAAAGTTGGAAAACAAAATTACTATGATTGCTACAAGAAACTAATAACAGTCCTGGAATCAGCGTATAGATTATTTGTATATAAAATAGACTGTATCATATATTATAGAGGGGTTATGTTTGAGTTGTTTTTTGCAAACTTCTTATTCCTACTCATTTTCATACTGATAAACTACGATAGTTAACCTTTTGGATATCGGTAGTGAAATAGCTGGTGTTTTTACAGCATGGGAAAAACAATAGTATACACTATGCTTGTACAACTTATCGTATGATTATGTTCTCATGTATATGATATTAATAATTTCTTAATGAGTGATATATCTCTCATATACACAAATGCTGAGATCCAAACAGAATATGTCTTCATGGTTCTTCTCATTCTTAGGAGACTCTACTCAATATTACGCTAGATTCAGAATTTCGAGAGAGACTTCATGTTAGTTTCTCTGGTGTACTCTCGCCATGCACTACTCGTAGATTACTCTCCTAGTATCAAAAAAAATATTATTAATACCTATAACCCAAATATACAATACGCATTATGGAGCTGTATGCTCTTTTGCATTTTAGAACAACTCTCTCTTGAGCTCTGCCCTGAGTACTCTGCGCGCAATGGACTTAGTTCAGTTTTCTACACCGTTAGCCGCGGTTCTCGTAGTTTGCGTATGCAACAAAGACACGTAAATTGTACTCCTACAATATATATTAATATGACATCCTTTATTTATTATTATTATAGAAACAATATATTGATATACTGTGAGGTCAAAACATACTCTCGCTTAATTATTGCTCTCGTCAGGTGTATACGTAATCGTGTAGCTCCTTAAGCCAGAATATACTGAATGTATATTTCGCGATCACTCTCACGCTCGATAATTAATACTAATCAAAGAGTATTTGGTCCGATTAGTCTCTAATTAGAAACAATTTTCTTACGCTTTATATATATACCTACGTAATTATATTGTTATTAGTTATTCTTGTAAGCTATATGATAAAGTATTTCGAGAAAAATAAAATAATAAATATCCTCATAATAAATAAAATCTCAAAAAATATTTTTTTGTCCATTTTATGTAAATAATATTTATACGCTGATTCCCTATACGAATGTTATAGTTTTCTTGTAGCTATCTATTATTACATTTTTGTAGAAAAAAAAATAATAATATAATATAGCCTGCATAAATACCTAAAAAAATTTAATTGATATGCACATTTTCTCAGAATCAATTTTCTTACTAGTGTATTCCTACGGTATATAATGTATTAATTTAGTTTTACTTGTAGTCTATATCGTATAGTTTTCGCAGAAAATAATAATAAAATATCCAATAAAATAATTCAATAATATTTTATTTCTCAATTTTTTGAACTAATTTCTTACGTTTATTCCTAACGAATGTTATTTGTAGTTTCTAATATATATTACGTAGGTTATTGTAGAAATAAAATATAAATAGCTCTACCTCAAAAAATCTATAATAAAATTTTTTTTGCTCCATATTTTAGAAGAATATATATATATCTTACTAGCTTGTATCCACGTATAGTTATTAAGTTATTCTATGTAGCTATATAACTGATAGTTTTCTGAGTGAATAAATAATAATAATAGCCCCAAAAAATAACAAAAAAAAATATATAATTATTGCAGATTTTTCCATATACAAGACTTTACTAATACAAAAACGAATGTTATTATTATTATATTTTATTCTTTACTATATCGTAGTTTTTGAGAAAAATAAATTAAAAATAGACCTAAAATCAATATAATTTTTTTTCCATTTATTAGACTAATTTTAACTCGCGGGATTCCTCTGACGAATGTTATTAGTTTTACTTGTACTATCGGTAGTTTTACAGAGATATAATATAAATAAAAAATAATATATCCAAAAAATATCAAAATTTTTATTTTTTTCATTTGAGTAATTATCATCTTTATCTATTCGCTAACGTAATTGTTATTTAGTTATTTCTTGTAGCTATCCTAGTTATCGAGATACCTATCGTTAATATATATTATGATATCAGTATATATATATAGTGACGCTCCATTCATGAGGTTACTAAATATAAGTCGAAGTCTAATGTGCATAAATTTCTTGAAAAAAAAATTGATACCTAGGATACTCGACGTAGGAAAAATTTTCTTTGTGACTTTTTATAGTTTTCACACTTAGTACCTTTGATATTATATCAGTTCCTCTCACTAGTTTTGATATATCTGTCTATCTTATATCGTGCAGTTGAGTACTGATTTTGTTTTCTTCGCTACTAATTAAATGTTGCTTATTTTGAAGCGTTCTCAGTTCTCGTTAAATTTGTCGATTCCTGGAAGGCGACTACAGAATTATTTATAATGTTATAGTATTAAGTGAGAACGTCATTTCGAACGGTGAATCGTATATATAAACGATATCTGAGGTTAGATCTTTTTTTATACATTTTTTTTAGTGTCTCAAGTGATGTAATTCTATCACTATTCTAAAACCCACAAAAAAAAAAATAATAGATGACGAATACGCACGAGTGGAAACATGATGTATAAGCCCTAAATTTGTTGCTATCGTGTCGAAATATTCATATTTATAAAACAACATGATATGATAAATTACCTTTCAAAATATACTGTAAAGCCACTTCTTCTGGTAATCAAAGATTGCTTTCATATTCCAACTACCCCACCTACAGTATATAAAGAAAATTGCTATATTCTACACAAGTATAACAATGAGTTTATGTCAGTTTTTTATTGTTAACAAGAGTAGTTGAAAGCAGAACACAAATTAAACTATACCTTCTCTCTCTATCTCGTCTCTCGCTCCTACTCTCTCGTCTCTCTAATCGTGCGTAAAACAATACTCTGGTACTACAATCTATCGGTATAGCTACCATCAGTGCATCTACTCTCATCTCAATCCATCTCGTCGGACATCTCTATCTGCGTAAGTACGAGGTATACTAAGTGTTAATGTCTAGATAATGATCTATATAGTATTAATGTCGAAGGTCTATATAGTGCTAAGTCGTAATTAGATACTATAGTTGTTAAGTCGTAAGGTTAAGTGCTATATAGTCGAAGTGTATATATACTAAGTGTTAAGTGAGTCGAAAGGTATCTAAGTGTTAAGTCGATCAAGGTTTTTCTAATATGTTATATATACTAATATATATATGTAAAGCTTAATTCTTTCTGACTTCGATTTCGATATAACTGTATCGATAGGTATAATGCTCGATACGGCGAATAGTCTAACGTTAGTCGACATAGCTCGAATAGTCTTAAGTCTAAGTTCGAAGGTCTAAGTGTTATAAGATTCGTAAAGAGTCTAAGTTGCTAGTGTCGATAGGTCTATAAGTGTTAAGTCGATTAGTGTATATGAATAATCAGTCACTAATCATCGAGTGAAGCGAGTATTGATACACTAAATATATATAAGTGCATTTAGAAAGCGTTCAGTCCTCTCACTTTACTCGATTCCCCTGATTAAGGCGTAATCTCATATACTATAGTGTACAGTTTTCGAATGAGAATCGAAAAAACGATATATATGTTCTAGCCTCATACTATGGAGTACGTGGCTCAGCAACTGCTATATATAATGTATAAAATATACATTCATACTATCGCTTCAATATATAGGTGATATTGCTGTCTCTCAGTAGAACATAGATCATATTAGTCAGAACGTGTTTATATGTCGTTATACTACAGTACATAAAATAATCACTGTAGAACTATAAAATTTGCTCCTAAGTTTTTTTTTAGTCGAAAAGTTATATACTCTCGGAATTTGGCACTTTAGACCTACGACGTCACTACTGAGGCAGGTGTAGTCTTGCAACGATCAATCTCGGACTTCACTAGTTAATTTAAGTGGCATTAGTAGATCTTACCAAGCCACAAAAGCATCACGTATGATAGAGGTCTGCGTCGTAAGCTCGCCCAGCTCTATTAAATCTCTTGAAACTGGACTGTGCGTCGCCAGCGAGAGAAATATAACTTTACAGACATCTCGTTTGAATCCATGCGCGTTAAGAGTTATGTTCTAAAAAAGCGTACACCACCACATATTGTTTCGATTTCTCTCGCCTCGAGCCCCCTTTAATATTTCTATTTCGTTCAACTTTATGTGTAAGTAAAGTAGCAGTACTATTTCTTACATGTGTGACTACAGCGTACGGCAATACTTGATGTCTTTCTACACAACCTCGAGAAAAAAGAAGACGAATTATCTATGTGTTTTTTCTCATGTATGCTTTTCTGTTGATTTTACAATTTTCCTAACAGATTATTCTGCGAAGGATTCCCATAAAGAATATACTCTCAATATAATTACACCATCGCTCAATATAACGATAGTTTTCTCTCCATTGATGATTAGAGATTAGCTGAGATGTTCTCTACGCGAGGGTCCACGATGTTATTCGTTCATTCTTGTAGCGATCGTAGTTTTTAATTATATACATATAAATACAAATAACCAATAATTATCTCAATATAAATTTATAGTGTTGCTTATGTTTTTCTCAGTGATCATCATAATATATACTGTACTACTATCTTGACGAATGTTCATTATAAATACATTACGATGTAGCATTATCATGAATTAGAGTGTGCGAGAATACAGTGTAGAGAGTAAACATACATTATACTTCTAAAAATTAATATATAATATAGTTGAGATAACAGTTTTTACTCTTGAGCCACATAGATTATCACATATGTAATTCTCTCTCAACTGAACTGATATATAAATCCTCTCCTACGAATTGTTATTAGTTTTCTTGTTTATCGACGTTCTTATCGTATGTTGATTTAGCTTAAACACATAAATTAATACCCCTCATCAAAAGTAATCACTAAAATGTTTGTTTTTTTGCAGTCTATATTCGTAACACGATATAATTACTCATTTCTTCACAAATTTATATAAATCCTTCAGAATTCATTAATTTTTCGAATAAATAATTGCTGAACAAAACAGAAATACGTTTCAATGACCTCTACGAAAACACTCAGAAAATATATAAAAGTTTATTGTACCTCAATTTTATATAAGTACAGTACATATTTGTGAAATTCCAATAATACTCATGAATAAAGTCCATCTTTATATAGTATAATATTTTTAGAGAAAAACAAATATAATAATATATTAATCACTACCTACTAAAAAAATCATAGAGATAATAATATTTTTTTTGCCCATTTTTTAGCATAATGTTGTTTATCATACATTTATATATATAATTTCTATATTTACGTATACGATGTATATATTTCTCACTGAATAAATTTAGATTCGTGATATCTTGGTTATAATCGATGACACATATTATCTGCAATAGAACTTGATTTAAAGAACCTTCGCGATGTGTCCATATGAAGGAACTTAAGGTATAGCCCAAATAATGAATACGATAAATATATTAATATATATCCTCAATAAAATAATTATGAATTTACTCAAATAATATAATAATCATATATTTATTTTTCCTATATTTATAGTTTGAATCTATAATATTTATATCTATATTAGTATATTATTATATAGTATTGTATCTGATATATAATGTTATTAGTTTATATTCTTGTATATTTGCATATAATTACTGATAGTTTTTTAGATAGTAAAAAATAATAATTAATATATAATAACTAAAAACATAATAAATCAATATAAAAAAATTTTATTAGCGTACATCTTATATGTGTAGTGTAGTAGGCGGTATGAAGGATGATGAGGCAAAGTTGGGAATGTTATTAAGTTTTCTTGTAGCTATCGTAGTTTGTGATGTGTGGATGTGTGTGTGTTGTGTGTGTGTGCTGAAATTAGTGTGTGTGAGGGGAAAATAAATTACTGCTCGGGGAATTACGCAGTCCTCTGAAACTGTTTGCTGCCATTTCAGACGTCCCAGTTCTCATTTTTCCTTTTCATTAATTCCCGAACTTTGTCATCTGCTATACTTTTACTCAGCTAGCTTAATTCTTAACTATATTGATAATAATTCGTAATGCATATGACTAGTAGATCATTTTTTAGTAGATAATTTGATTTTCACTATACATGTAAACAGAATAATAATGCACATTCTATTTAAAGGATCAAACAAATATATATACATTTAGATGGCAGAGAGTGATAGATGAGGATAGAGAGAAGACGAATTGATTCTTGAACGATGACTGAATTGACCACTGAGTAATAGGTTATTATATTAGGTAGATTACTATGATAGTATGAAGTAAGAGGATATATATATATACTATGATGGAACCTCTAATGATATAGATAGATAATAGATAATATAGGTACTATATATTAAAATTATCCCTATAAGATATCTCTCTGTAGATAGATATAGTATATAGAATATTGAGGTATGTAAACGATTTAACAATTTTTATTTAATTAATCCATTTCAAGTTATAGTTAATTCTTATTTTACTATATATTTATTTTGTCAGCATTTTTGTACTATTATTAGTAATTAGAATTATATAGTCTCTTATTATTGTAGTTTCTTACATAGTAATCGGTACTAGTTTTATTATGTGATATCGTTTGAATATAATATTTATTCTAGTATATTTTATTATTTATACTTTTCATACAGTTGGTAATTATCTATAGTCTATATAATATACGTATTTAAACTATCTGATACTAATCATTTATAGACTAGTTATATATATATAGTATATATATGTATATACGCTCTCACATATATATATATATTATTATACTATTTAATTATAAGAATACTAATATTAATAATTAGTTTCTTGCGTAATCTATATGTATATGAGTATTAATTATGTATACATATATAATATTTAGCAAGATTGAGTGATAATAAGTTAATAAATATATATAAGTCTATCAATAATAATTATATTAGTGATATAATACAGTATAGATACTATATTATACTGTATAGTAACATATATGCATATATATTAATCAGTAATATTATGCGATCATACATATTTTTATCAACCTTAGTACAGTAGTACATATACAATTATTACATATGCTATAATTAAGTATACACATTAGTAATAATCTATATCACTAAATATACTTTAGCATATATAACCTTATGTAACTATATATATTATCTATAATGTATATTCCAACATAATAAAGTTATATACAATGAATATTATAAAATTTTAAGTACATTACATCATACCATTATAAATATAATTATATATATATCTGATAGTTTAGTAAATATATGCTATATTTTACATATATACTATACATATATACATCACTCACTAATTATATAAATATATATATAAGTCTATTAGTATATATATAATACTATATTCTATAGATATACCCATAATTGTAAATAAATATAGCTCAAGTCACTCTCGTTTTATATCAATAGCCGAATGAACTATATTATATGTATCGGTATAC
>JABUQX010033041.1:5000-7500 GCA_015478945.1 Trachelipus rathkii
AGTTGTCCTGAGCTGTTGGCTTCGAGGTTGCATGAAAAATGACTACTGAACAGTAATTACTAAGTACCAGTTCAATCCAAGCAGAGAGCAGACTGGCGGAAGGAGTGGTCGCCCAAGGTTTTGCATTTTTGCAGGTGCTGTGTCAATCGAAGGATTTTGTGGAGGCGAACGTCGGAGAGTTACTCATTTGGAGGTAGACTAAGCGAATCCCGAAGGTGTTTGATGCGAAACTTATTTGCAGAGTGAAGTTTGCAGCCCTACTATTCCGCTATGGGACTCCAGCATACGATGCAGGTGAGTGGCGACTGTTTATTGACACTTCCAAAGCAGTTTTAAAGTGTGTGTTGTTCACACAAGCAAACAGGTAATGCTTCGTTCCAGTAGGTAACTTCGGTAACGCGATGAGAGAGAGTAATGCAAAAATTGGAGAGTGCTACAAATATCAGTACATGGATGGTAAATATGCGTCCTACCTCAAAATGGTAAAGATTTTTGCTCGGTCAGCAAGCAGGTTTCACCAAATATCCCTGCTTCCTGTGCTATTGGGACAGCCGGACGGCAAAGGATCACTGGACCAAAAGAGAATGGCTACCGAGGGAAACCTTGACGCCAGGTGACAGGAACATCGCACGTGAACCACTTGTACAGAGAGAGAAAATTATCATCTACTTCCACTACACATAAACTTGGTTTGATGGAAACAATTTGTGACGGCCCTGGATCAATGATGGTGATGCTTCCGCGATTATATGCTCAGCGTTTCCTGGTCTGAGTGACCGAGAAGAAAAAGCTGGATATTTGATGGCCACAAAATACGGACACTCCTGCCGTGATGCTGCTTTGCTACAACAATGACTGGTTAGGACAAGAGCGTGAATTCTTTTTCAGATGTAGCACAGAAATTTCCTGGGGAACAGGAAAGCCGAGAACTACTAACATTGTACAGGAGCTGCTAGACAGTTTTCATTCTCATGGATGTAGAAATGAGTATAAAGTTGCAACTACTTACAATTCTCACCTAAGCAAATTTCCGGTAACCTAGGCGATGTTAGTGATGAGCAGGGTGAACGCTTCCATCAAGATCTAAAGTTCATGGAAGGACGTTACCAGTGCAAGTGGGATATCTATATGATGGTCGACTATTGTTGGAGTTTGATGAGGGATATTCCAGACGCTATGCACAGTAGATCGTCTACGAAGAGAAGGTTACTACCATCGTAGGTATGTTTACATTAACTAAACCCATTCCTTCTATTACATTCATTGTTGTCCCATATTACTCTTTATTCATAGTTTAACATATATCTATCAAAGACATGTATCATATCATTGCGATTTGTTTCTCTCCCTTCATATATCCAATATATATATATATATATATATATATATATATATATATATATATATATATATATATATATATATATTATATATATATAATTATATACATTATATATATAATATATATAAATTTCATATATATATATATATATAAATTATAATATATATATATACGTATACTATATATATATATATATATATATATATAGTATATATATATATATATAATAAATATCTATATAGTATATATATAATATAGTAATATATATATATATATATATATATATATATTTTATATAATATATATTATATATATTATAATATAATATTATATATATTATATATAATATATATATATATATATATATTATATATATATATATATATATATAATATTATTATATATATAATATATAATATATATATATATATATATATATAATATATATATATTTATATATAATATCAATATATATATATTATATATATATATATATATTATAATATATATATATATTAATATATATGTATATATATTATATAAGTATATATATATATTATACTATATATCCAATAATTGTGATAGACCCTCTTGAAAAAGGTAATAATCATAAATTTACAAATCTGTGTAACACACCAGATATCTTACAAATGCGATGTGATATGCAAAAACCGATTACATTTTTGGAATCAGCAAACATCAAATAATCAATTGCGAACCCGTCCAAGAAATTTCATGTTTACCAAGTGTTATACAAAGTAATAAAACAAAAAGTAAATAACTATTTCTTAACCTATAGCAAACCATTCACATATTAAAAATAATTAAATGAAAATTGAAAAGTTTCGTAGTTAAGGATAAAACTAACTTCATTTGAATAAGCTCTAAGGTTAAAATGACCCGACCAATTAGCAGTTCTCTCATTTCAGGGGAGTAACCTATTTCTTTGTGGTTTTCATAAATATTTTCCTCCCTGTTCTATATATTCTTTCACTTTTGACTGATGACGGTGGAGCTGAAAGGTATTTATTGCTAAGTTTTTTCAAATTCATAAAACTATTTTCCAGTGTTTTTTCACCAATTGAAGGGAATATCATTTTCTTCACTGGTCAAAGTAGGCAAACTTATATATTTTTTTATTTCTTGATGTAATTCCGT
>JABUQX010033042.1:0-10000 GCA_015478945.1 Trachelipus rathkii
GAGAGAGATGAACCGCATATATCGTAACATCCGCTTATCATTAATATAATATAGTAACTCACGTAGTATATAGTATATATATATATATATATATATTATATAAATATATATATATTATATATATATATATATATATAATATATATTATATATATATATATTTATATATATATATATATATATATATACCGTATATTATATTATATATATATATATATATATATATATATTATATATATTATTAATATATATATATATATTTATATATATATATTATATATATATATTATATATATATATATATATATATATAATATATATCATTTACAGAAAATAAAATAAATTTTATTGATATACGGTTATCTATTATTATATTATTATTTTATTATTATTATCGTTATGTGATGAGTTATTATTATTATTATTATTATTATTATTACTTATCACATTAATCCTTATATCTCATAGAAGCGTGAGGAACTATATGCAAAAAAGTGCGGTGTGAACCTTTATGAAAGTATTCTTATTATTTATTATTATTTAGGACCGTAACACTAAAGCTTAGTTATATTATTATAATCGCGAGAGAGATGTTGCAACTAAACGAGTGCAAGATTTAATGTAGCAGGAAGGTGAATCAAATTGCCACATCATGCTTGAACAAGTTGAATCAAGTAACACAGTCTCCAACAACATTAAGGTCTAAATGTGACTGATTATGATGAAGTTGATCAAATAAGAGATAATGCAGAGAGTGATATGGACTCTCATGTTAAACTAGAAGATTTTAACTTCCAACTTGTGAATCTCAATGTTAGGCTACTCCAATTAAAGCAAGCAAGTTCTATTTATGGGTTTGTACATACAATTCACATTACCTTAGAATGATAGTGTTATTTAAATAAAGAATCACAAAATTATTTTTACAGCAAGTTTTAAAAGCTTATAAATCTTCCTAAAAATTATTTAAATTCTAACTGAACATAAAACTTTCTATTCTATATATTTCATTACAATACTTTTAATTTAAAATTGTGAAAAAGTTTTCTGCACTGCTGCATTATATTCACAATAATAAATGTTATAACATTTTAACAGCTGGAATAAAATTGAAAACTACTTCCACTCAGAGAAATGGATACAAGAAATATAAAAAGGCAGCTGGTAGCCTAAAAAGAATATTTGAGGAAGTTTAACAGGGTGGCCTGCCAGATGAAGACCACTCATCATCTAAAGTGCAGCATCGTGATAATTCTGAGTAAATGTACAAAAACCATACATCCATTACATAATAAATTTAAAAAAAATATATATATTTTATGAAACAAGTTTTGTAAAATATTTCCTATAAAAAATGTTGTAATTTTTCTTTACATAAAATATTTTGTTAAATATTTTTCAGGTTTGAGATTCTTATGAATTGGCTTGTTGAAGAGTTCAAAGCTACAAAATCACATGAAAGAAAACTGCAAATATTAACTGTCACCTTTGTCAATTAATAGAACAGTGCAAGTCTTCAACACAACTACTTATATGGTGAACAAATCAAGAAAGCTAAGTAAAGAATTTGGAATTTTAACAGAAATACCTAAGGTCAGTAAGGGTAGAGTAATTACTGAAGATATGAGAAGGGAAGTAGAAAACTTTTACAACTCTGATGACGTGAGTAGAGTATGCCCATGGAAAAGTGTCTTCCTTAGTATGAAGGATAAAGAGGGACAGAAACAACATATGCAAAAGAGGTTAATACTTGGAAACCTGAAAGAAATCTATGAACAGTATAAGAAAGAATCTCAACATTCTCCCAAAGTAGGGTTTTCTACATTTGCAAGTTTGCGCCCCAAATACTGCATCATTACCGAAGCAAATGGAATACATTCAATATGTGTGTGTGTTTACCATCAAAATCCAAAACTCATGATATCTGCCATAGGATGTAATGACATCAATATCAAAATTTAAATTGAAAAATGTGTATGCAGCATGAATAGCAAACAATGCATGCTTCAACAATGTGGTAAATGCCCTGGAATAAATGGCATTTCAAACTTTCTCCAATTTATGTTTGAATCAAATTGCAGAGATAGAATCAATTTTAGCCAATGGGTGCAAACTGATCACTGAACCTTAAAAAATGCATCCCTATCAATTGATGAATTTATTGACAAATTGTCAGGTCAAATTAGAAAACTAACAAAACATCACTTCATTCCAAAGAGTCAAAGCAATTACATCAAAAATCTTAAAAACAATATTCAGGAATAGGATGGAATAATAATAGAAGATTTTTCAGAAAATTATTCGTTTGTAGTACAAGATGCCAGTCAAGCATTTCACTGGACTAGAAATCAGGCAACAATTCACCCTTTCATATTGTACTACAAAGCAAATACTAATTTATGACACAATACATTTTGTTTCATTAGCGATAGCTTAGAGCATAAAAAAACACTAGTTTATGCTTTTCAGAAAGCATTATTGACAGAAATAAACAAATTGTTTCCAAATATAAATAAAATTCATTACTTTACAGATGGTTCAGTTGCCCAATATAAAAATAGATACAATTTCATTAACCTGTGTCATCATGATAAAGATTTCTATGGCATAGTAGCAGAGTGGAATTTGTTTGCAACTAGCCACAGTAAAAATGTGTGTGATAGCATTGGAGGAATGGTAAAAAGGGTTTCAACAAAGGTAAGTTTACAAAGAACAACAGAGCATCACATCTTAGCAGCAAAAGATTTATACACATACTCTGAATGCAACTTTCCCTCTATTCAATTTTTTTATATTACAACAGAAGAGCTTTTTCTCAAGCATCGTTTTAAGGAATCTAAAACTATCAAAGGAACTCATGGTTTTCACAAAGTTATACCAAAAAGTATAAATAGTCTTCTAGCTTATGAAATATGTGATTCAGATATTTACAAAGAGTTTAAATATCAAACAGATGGAGGGTGGGAAATCATAAATTATTGCTGTAAATTCAATGTAGATAATAAACCAACTGATGTTGAAAGCATAAATGGGAAATATGTAGCCTGCATATATGAAAGTGAAAATAGGGTTGGATTTGTCGAGTTGTGCAGTTTAGAATATCAAGATGTTAAAATTAAATTTATACATAAATTGAGTTCAAATGTATATTACTTTACTGATGTGGAAGACACATTTTGGGTACAATTAGAAATTATAATTTATGTTATGAGCCAGCCAAATATTAAACCAAAAAGAAAAATTGAATACAGCTTTGATAGAAGGAACTTATTAAGGCACATGCAGCTCCCAATGGGCAAATAAAAAAAAAATATAATATATATATATATATATATTAATTATATATATATATACTTATTACTACTATATATATATATATATATATATTATATATATTATATATATATATATATATATATAATATATAATCTATATATATATATATATATATTCTATATATATATATATAATATATATATATATATATATATATATATATATATATATATATATATATATTATAGAGATTTTTTTTTGAGTTTTTTTTTTTTTTTTATAATGTTTTCTTACTTTTTATATGTGGCTTTGTCTTTTCAGCAATCTTACAATGATATTTTATTGAAGGTTAAGTGCATGGAAACACCCTTGAAGAATCCGGGCCAACCATTGTCACAAATTCTCATTCGTTGGACTTCATGGTTCTGTAAGATGAATATGTATTTTATATTCTTTTATGAAGCAAGGAAAATTAAGATTGATGGATGACGAAGAGAAAGGTCGTTTTTGAGTCTTTCTTTTATGTTTATTTTAGGTCTGAAGTTCTGACTGCATTACCTGATATCCAGTACTCTACATTTCCTGACTATGTTGGATTATCACCAGTGTTTATAACCTTAACGATTGTTAAGGTAGGGCCGTAATAGTAGTTATTTGGTTATTCAGTAGTTTGCATTTTTTTTAAGTAGTAATTAAGTAATAATGTTTTTTGTTAGGAAATTAATATAGAATCTAGTAGTTTGAATATCTTATTAGTAGAAAATACTATATAGAATGTACACTTGTATAGATTAAAGTTTTATATAATTGTATGTTTAGGTTTCAGGTAGTGGAGCCTATTTTGAATTCAGGTTGTAGAACCAAGTATTTACTGCCTTGCTCCTAAACTTACCGAGTTCATCTTTCCCCTAAATAATTATTACAAGAAACTCTGTGTTTATACAAACCACATCTACTAGTGACTTCATTCTTACTTAACATTGATTATGAGAAAAGAAAACTGTCTTAGGTGTACCAATTCAATTATTGTACATTTGTGCAATAACTACCAATACTTCTTAATAGTGATTAATTTCCACTCATAGTGTGGGGTTAAGTGACATTGACGTACTTTACTTTTAAGGACCTTTTAAGCAGGTTGTTGGAATGTGAATTTTGTACATGTAGAAATTGAACAGTGAGAAAAATCGATATAGAAAAGAATAACACTCAAAGTGAAAACTTTTAATTGGCCAAAGACATTGTTTGGAAGCCTAGAAATCCTTATACTACTATTGTTTTAACTACTGTCGAGATTTTTAATCTTAAGTTGTATTTAACACCACTATATTGTGTTAAAAGGACTCATTAACCCATATATATACTATATATATCTACTTTTAAGATTTGCTTTTCTGATATTTGCTTATTATTATTATTATTTGTTTATTATTATTATTATTATTATTATTTTTTTGTATTTTGTTTATTCAATTTATTTACTTACTGTTATTATTATTTTTATATTTATGTTTTTATTCCAATTTATTTTATTTAGTAAACTGAAAGTAGGTTTAGGTTTTTAATTGGTACCAATTGTATTCATATTTCTATAATTGTATTTTTTTATAAATTTATTATATATGTATATATATGACCAATATTTTATAATATAAAATAAATATACAAGAACCTTTAAATATACCTACCTCTTTTGTTTTTTTTATAGTCTTCAGTTGGGTTGCATGTGGACACCCTGTCCCTTTCTCACACTGGGGTCTTGTGGACATCACTAAAAACCATTATTTAGTCTTAATATTTCTATTTACTGGCAATGATAGAACTATTCTACCCCCTCTCGTTTTAACAATTAGACCATAAAATACTCATTGTTAACCTTTCCTGGTGCTTGAGGATCTTGATTCTTTAACTGTCTGTAAAACAGTATGGTACACTTGATACATTTTTGTTAATTCCTAGTTAAGTATACCATTCTTACAATTACTACACTTACTAACCTTTTCTTCTTCCTCTTCGCATGCATCTGTGTCTCTAGTTTTCTACCTCTCTCTGTGGTGGTTTTATTGAGCTCATGCATGAGTGTTGGTAATAACCGGTGCATGTGGATTGTTAAAATATATATATATATATATATGCATATTTCTTTTGTTTGAGTTTTTAAGGACCAGTGGTTGACTTCATTGCCTGTGTGCTGTTCTTGTTCTGGGCGCTATTTGAGTGGTCTGTGAAGAGGATTGTAAGTGAGAGGTTAAAAATTAAGATAAACTAGGTGGTGTTTTACTTATAGGTAACTATTTTTTTATATATATTATATATATATATATATAATATATATAATATAATATATATATATATATTATATATATATATATATATATATTATATATATATATATAATATACGGTATATATAATATATATATATATATATATATATTAATATTATTTATATATATATATTAATATATATATATATATTATATATATATAATATATATATATATGTTTATGCAATTTTTTTTTGTTTGAGTTTTTAAGGACCATTGGCTGATTTCATTGCCTGTGTGCTGTTCTGGGCGCTATTTGTTGAGTGGTCTGTGAAGAGGATTGTAAGTGAGAGGTTAAAAATTAAGATAAACTAGGTGGTGTTTTACTTATAGGTAACTATTTTTTTCCTTTGTGCTTTTTTTTTTCACCTATCATGCTGCTTATTACCTTTTGTTAATGACTTGTTTTCCCTTTTGCATATTACGGCTTGGAATGATGAATGCGCATATAACCTCACCCCATATAGCTTAAGTGGTCGTTTTCTTGCTTTCTTGTCTGGTCTTGGTCTCATACATTGGGTAATATCTTGAAAGAAGAGCTTTTTGGAGGAAGGAAGAGTCATAGTGGATCGAGAAGTAAGTTGTCTGCAACTACTTTTTTTTGGTACGATTTGGCCTTTATTTAGTATAAAACGCTTTACTGTGATTACACTTGTTTCCCTATCTTTTGTCATCATTGCATAATTCACTAACTCTCAGCAGTCAATGATCATCTTAAAAAAAATACACAATTACCCTAAAATCCTCCACACTCAAAATATATATATATATATATATATATATATATATATATATATATATATATATATATATATAATAATATATATATATAATATAAATATATATATTATATATATATGTTCTATTATATATTATATATATTATATATATATATTTATATATAAATATATATTATATGAAACCAAAAAACAAATTCATGATAAAAATACATAGTTTTATTAATTCAACGCTTCGAACCATACCATGGCTCATCATCAGGATACTGAAAGGGCATATATAATAATATTGAATAGAAATTTAAAATAAAAACAAAAATAAAAATAAAAATAAAAATAAAAATAACAATGAAAATGCGAAATAAAAATAAAAATAAAAATAAGGTAATAAGTGACTAGCAATGTAACAAACAGTAAGTAAAAATATTGACAGCTTGAAAACGGTTAAAGTTAAGGTGGGAAATTTAAATTTAGTTAAAACAGTAGTAATAATGGGATTGGGGGGGTTGGGGGCAACTCAATAATAGAAAACAATAATGACAATGCTGATAAAAATAAACAGATAAATCAATAATTAATAATAATAATAATAATAATAATAATAATAATAATAATAATAATAATAATAATAATAATAATAATAATAATAATAATAATAATAATAATAATAATAATAATAATAATAATAATAATAATACAGATCGAAGATAAAATCAACAATTTTTTACACTCTCTTAAAAAACAAAACCTCCTCACCCCCTTCTACCCCCAACTTTATGTTTCTGGTTCCACCCCAGGCATTATTTATGGAAAACCCAAAACCCACAAACCCCACCTCCCCCTTCGCCCCATTCTCTCAGCTATCAATACCCCTGCTTATAAAATCTCTAAATTTTTGGTCCCACATCTTCTACCCCTAACCACTAATAACTTTACTCTGCCTGATTCTTTCTCCTTTGTTAAATACATTCAATCTCTTCATCTCTCTGAATGTTACATGACTAGTTTTGATGTCACCAATCTTTTCACCAACATCCCTGTCCCGGAAACCTCTAATATCATCTCTAACTCAATTAACCCTAACATTTCTGCCTCTCTCAACCTAACCCCTTCCCTATTTAATAAATTTTTAAACCTTGCCACTAATAATACCATATTTACTTTCAACAATCAATATTACCTCCAAACTGATGGCATGCCCATGGGCTCCCCTCTTGGCCCCACCTTCGCTAACTGCTTCCTCTGTCACCATGAATCAACCTGGCTTCACAACTGTCCTCCCGAATTCAAGCCCCTAGTCTATAAAAGATATATGGATGACTGCTTTCTAATCTTTCATAATAAATCCCAATCTGACCTCTTTTTTTAACTACTTAAACTCTAGACACCCTAACATCCAATTCACCAGACAGAATGAACAAAATAATTCCCTCCCCTTTCTGGACGTCCTAGTCCACCACAATTCTAATGGCTTTACTACTTCAGTCTATCGTAAACCCACCTCTTCACACCTTGGCATGAATTTCCTTAGCTCTTCTCCCTTTAAACTCATTTCTAACTCAATCACTATCTATCTCCATCATGCTTACCAGATCTGCTCAACTTGGCATTATTTCCACTTTGAAATAGTCTACCTTAAATCATTTTTTAGCTTTAACTATTTCCCTCAGTACCTTATTGATTCCTCTACACATAACTTTCTTTGGCATATTTTTAGACCTAAAACCCCCACCCCTACGGTTCCTAAATTACCAGTCTACCTCAACATCCCTTTTGTCGGTTCCTCTCACCCATCTTTAATCTTTGACCTTCATAAACTCCTCCTGAATTTCTTCCCCCACCTCCAACCTCATCTTGTTGCTATTAATCCCCTATCCATAGGTTCATTTTTTCGCCATAAAGATAAACTACCCAGGTTAGTGAAATCTTCCGTTGTTTATAACTTTACATGTGCAGACTGCAAGGCCTGCTATGTTGACCAAACAGGCCTTCAATTACAACTTAGAATTCATAAACACCTGGGCACATCTTTCCGCACTAACCTCCCTTCCAGCTCCCCTGAACACTCCTCCATCAGATCCCATACCTCCAACTTGAGTCACCCTCTTCGTTTTTTGTTTTTCTGACTTTTTAGTGATGGGACGATTAATCGTCATCGTCATCGGCAAAAATCGGCATATTTTTTTTACATCGTCATCGTCATCGGCAAATTTCGCCGATTATTTTGCCGATTAATTGAACAAATATTAAGAATTTTGAATAATATTAAAACTCAATAATAATAATAATAATAAAATAATAATAATAATAATATATATATATATATATATATATATATATATATATATATATATATATATATATATATATAATATATATAATATATATAATATATTATATATATATTATATATATATTATATATATATATAATATATTATATATTACCATTTTGCTTATGGTATGTATGACTTCCAGGCCTAAATGTTCGTGCCTTCTTGTTTAATGCGTTCATATCCTAGAAACATATCATATAGCACATACTTATATTCACACCCCTCTTCTAGACAACATCTTACAGACATCCCTATCCCTTATATCCATACGTGTAGGGAGAAAAAATTGCCCACATCGTATGTCCTGCTTGTCGTAGAAGGCGACTAAGGGACGGTGGTAGTTAGGTTGGCTGCCAACCTACTACTTATCTTTTGCCAGAATGCTAATGCTGCCTTCGGAGATAGGCGTGATCGCAGTAAGCGCAATTCTATCCTTCGGCGAAAATAATGAATGAATCGTATCTGTATATGGAAATGTCAGAGGAATAGAATGTTGAGGGATGTAGGAGAGAAGTGTGAGAGTATTATAAAAGGGCAAATGTTGATTTGCCATCGCTGTGACAAATCAAAGAATGGAATAGGAACGGGTGAAAATGAGTTGGTTGGTGTGAAAGTGTGTTTGTGTTGCTGTGGAAAGGAAAGATGATAGGGGGATAGAAGGATTTGTCAATTCTGATGAGTGAGTTGTGGGTAGAGAGCTATGGTAGATTTTTTGTGTGTGTGAGTACTAAAAGTCTAAAGGTTAAAAAATTAAAGTTTGAAAAGATCAAAATTTGTGTGTGGTTGCGACATATGAACCATCTGAGAGTAATGTTGAAAAGAAGTACGATTTTCTGGGTATAACTGACTGATGTTTTGGAATGGGGGGATAAATAGGAGATTTCAGTTTTCATTTGCCACTATCTGCCCATTCAAGGATTGTAAATTTTTACAGTTGTCACCACCACTCCCGGGGCAGAGCCCTATTCAAGGAAGTGGGTGTATTCTACTCAAAATTTACCTCTATGCGCATAATTACTGCCATATGAAGCAACAGACGCAGGCCTTTAAAAAGTGAGGGGATTTAATTCAGCTACGGAAAATACAGAAGATTGAAGAGAATTTCACAAAACAGAGGTGGTGGGAAAGAAGAAAGCACCACAGCAAACTAGCCTGGAGTTACCAATGTCAACACAATACTCGTGCGAAGATAAAGCACATATTGGTGCCACTGAGGCGTCGTAACAGGTGGTGGTACGCGAGGGAATAAGTTCCCTCGAAAATTGCCGCTGTGGTACCTATGAGGAATAGATAAAAGCACCAACATGGCCTTGCAAAGATAGAGGGT
>JABUQX010033042.1:15000-20000 GCA_015478945.1 Trachelipus rathkii
TATACTTATTATTTTTATTAGGGTTATTTTATTTATGCTAAGGGAGCGAAAATCTTTGAGGTATGTTGTTTGCTTTTTCAGTTGACTGGCTTTTGAGCTAGCGGATATTCAGGGATTGGAGAGTCTGGAATTTATAAAGAAAAAAAATGGATAATTATCCAGGTAAGGGCTATTTATGTAATTATTTGCATTATTGTTTTCATTCTTATTTAATTTGAGGGTTTAATTTTAATTTGTTAAACATATTTGCTTTGCGAATTTGATTGCCTTATTTAATTTGTGACTTCGATTGCAATATTTGCTTTATGAATTTATGTATTATTTAATTTGATGAATTAAGGAATAAGAATCTGTAACGTTCAAGTAACTTAACCTTGAATGATGTTTTTATGTTATTATTATTAATTAATATTTATTTTGTTTATTTTTCATAATGGTTAGGATTGTTTTTTTCTCTTTCTCAGTTTTTTTTTTTTACTGTTTTATGTCCTTGTCCACTGAGGAAGAGTGGGTTTTGGAATTACGGATGGTAACTGAGTTCGCCAATAAGAAAACTGTGCCTATCGATGGTTAAAATTTAAATAAAAACCTGATTTTGAAAATTAAGGAATACAGATTTGATTTTTGGAACTTAAAGACTGGAGACCTGATTTTGAAAATTTAAATAACATCGATAAAAAGAAATAAACTGAAATAAATTGAAATATAAAAGAAATTATTGGAAAATTATAAAATGAAAAAGACTAAAAAGAAATAAATTGAAACTCTGAAATACATAGTGAAATAGAAAAAAGACTTATTATTATTAGAAAATTAGAAATAGAAAAAACTAAAGGGAAGAAAGGAAAACAGACTATTAGATGAAGTGAATAGACAAACTAAATAAGAAAAATAAATTTATGTATTTTGTTATTTTGAATATTTTTTTAGAATTAAGGCTCTTTATTTGGATTAAGGTAATTTTTTGTAGTATTAAGGACTTTTATTTTGTAGTATAGGTAGAAATGTATTCACCTTGCTGTGATTAAACACTAAATTTTTGGTATTGGTATCAGATTGGGTGGGTGTCAGTATTGGCTTGGCTTATCATAGTATCGGTATCGGCTTTTGTAATATTTGGTGTTGTGTGGAGAAGAATTTGTTGTTGTTGGGTGGATTTTTTTTAATAAATTCTTATTGGTTTTGTTTGTTCAGTGTTTTCTTTTATTTCTTCCTGTTTTTTATTCCATTAGGAAAGACTCACTACTTAAAACAAATAGTGAGTGGGATCGAACCCACCACAATATGGTCTTTCGTTCTCTCTACAAACAAATTTGACCTACTTAAAAAATCTTTTTTAGATTTTTGATAACTTGCGAAAAAACGCTAATTCTTACACTCATAATAACATCTTGACTTCCTTAAAGGTATTATTAACCCGAATACATTCTTAAACATCTTTCATTCCCAGACTTGTCCTAAAAAAATTCTAATACTGCATTTACCTCCGCTTCTCAAAAACAACATATTGTGCTTGTTCAACCTGACAAAGGGAATTAATTAGTACATTCTGTAGCACTCTTGATTACCATAACATAATGTAACCCTCTTAGATGATAACAACACCTATTCCACTCTTACCAGAAACACATAAAAAATTCTACAATTCTTTTTAACAACAAATTCTTTTAACTTCCCCTCTTCTACACAGATGAACCTTAAAGCGCACTCTCCCTAACTCTTCTAATTCTCGGGATAACCAAAACACAAACTTGACTCAACTACTATATAATTAATCCAATGGCTAGCTAATTTCTCTTAAAACCTCTCATAGAATATCGTCCTTTCCCATATTACAAACACCGAAGATTTTATTTCTAAAACTAAAAACATTAACACCACTACTCACAAACTACTTAGTTTCAATGTAGTTTCACTCTTCACTTCTGTACCTGTTCCTCTTACCATCACTCTCATAGAACGTTTTATTAATGAAAACGACAACATTCTTTCACAACCTTTTCCTCTCATCAAACAACTTATTCTATTAACCCTTGAACACAATTACTTTCAGTTTAACAACACCTTTTTCAAACAAAATCCCATGGTGCTAAGGATATGGATCTCCCTTTCCCCTATCCTTGCCAACATCTTCATGAAACTTTTAGAAATTTATCACATTCTCCCCCACGTTCTTCTTAACAACTCTTTTTTTTTTTACAGATATGTGGATGATATCTTCGTAGCTGCACCTGTTAACACTAACCCTATTGATATCCTCACTTTCATTAATAACATACACCCAAATATTACATTTACTATAGAACATACAACTAACAACACCTTACCCTTTTTAGACACTTTTAATTTGGTCCAATCACCATAACATACAATACAAGGTCTATAGAAAACCCACTTCTAACCCTTCCTATATACACTGGTTTTCTTTCCATTCTCCTAACACTAAAATAGGTACCTTATCCTCTTCATTCCTTAGAGCTTTAAGAATTTGTTCTCCCCCTACCTCCCAAATGAATTTAATTTTCTCTTCAACCTTTTGTAAACTATCCTATCCTCAATACATTACACCATAATGCTCTCTGTTAAAGCAAAGAAATAATCTTTGATATACCTTCCCAACCTCCTGGGTGATAACACAACAATACTTGCTACCTGCCCTTTACCTTAGTATTCTCACAATTTTTGCAAAAATTCCTCCCAAACTATCCTTACCTCATCTTCAAATCTTCTTCCTTTCAAAAAACTTCTTAAACCTAAATCTCATACTAACACCTTTACTTCTCAAGGTGTTTACAAATACCTTATGCCCACTTAACAGCATATACATTGCGAGAAGACACATGACTTACACGCTGTAATACCAACACAAAATATGAGCCTACTTCAAGACCAAATCCTACTCTGCCTCACCTTACATTCGATTCTACCCAACAACCATACTATTAACATAGACCACATGGACGCCCATAATTAACATTGAAAACCTTCACCTTAGAAGTTTCACCAAATTATTTTGCATAAACAATTCCAACTAATTATAATATACAAAGAAGTGATTCACAAATAGATCCCATCAATGAACAATCATGCGTCTATACCTCCGCACCTTTTTTCAAAAATTAAAACCAAAACTTTTGGGATAATTTTAGAAATTATTTTATGTATTTTTTTAAGTATATTTAATTAGTTTATAGCAGCTGAAGAGGGCCAAGTTTGGTCGAAATATTCTGCCAATATTTCTCAATAAATTTCTTAAAATTTGATATTAGCTTACAACTTCGTAATTAAAAGAGTTATCTGATTTTTCATCTATTATATAAGGCATTCACAAGTAATATTTTAACTAAGGGGCATTACTATCTATTATTACTGTTGACGTCTTAAGTTTAACTTATACTGTTTTATATATATAATATATATTATATATATATACTATATTATTATATATATATATATATATTATATTATATATTATTAGTATATATATATATATATATTATTATATATATATATATAATATTATATATATATATTATAATATATATATATATATATTATATATATATATAATATATATATGCAACAGAAAATTGCAGACAAACCTCCCATTTAGCAGAAATATTGTTCACAGATGAGGCAAATTTTCCAGAGACGCCATATCAAACTTCAAAAACAATCACATATGGACTGATGAGAACCCACATGCAATAGTTGAAGCCGCCCTCAACACCAGTTTTCATTGAATGTATGGGTTGGAATTGTTGGCGACCATTTGATAGGTCCATTCCTTTTTACCAGCGAAGGTTATTGGGAGACGTTTATCGCCAATTTCTTGAACATGACTTGCCTACACTACTGGAAGACGTCCCATTACAATTACGATCGAAAATGTATTTCATGCACGACCGCGTTGCTCCAGCTCATTTCAGTTTAGTTGCCCTAACTATTTGAACACTGACTGTATATCCATGCCGTTGGTTAGGTCGAGGAGGTACACAACCTTGGAGCTCAGCGGTTCTCCAGACCTAAATGCACATTGGATTTATTTTTTGAGGTCACTGGAAACACTGGTTAATACACAAACAGCTGGAAAGTCCCAAAGAATTTAGGGCTCGCATAATCGCATCTTGTGACACAATTCGGCACACACACAGTATATTTGAACGTGTCCCCATATATATATACAGGGTGTATCGTTAATATTGTGAAAAAATTCAGTATGATATTCCTTGTATAAATATAAGATAATATGTGTCAATAAACATTTCACTGAAAAAGCCTCGTTTCCAAGATACAGTGGGGAGAAACTTATGTGGGACATTCTGATATATTCCATTGCCCGTCTCGCTGCCAAATCTCAACCTTTAATAATAATCACAAAGTATACCGTAGGAAAGGTTACCTACGCCTGTTATTACAAGTTCCGTATCTCGCTTCATTTATTACATTTACTAGTCGCGTGTCGCGCAAGTTCGTGTTCAAGTGTTGTCATAATTTTCAAAATTGAATTACTGATGTTTTAATGACATTCATTTTGTTTACAGTCGTACGAACGGTAATTCAGATTGCAAGCATGCGTCTCTATTGAAGGAAATGTACCTAATCGTGTCTCCCGCATTCATACTATGATTGCATGGTTCTCATCAACGTCCTATAGAGAAAAAACAGAGAAGTTTTTAAAAAACTTACTAATGGAAACGGCGACCTCGCACAGTATCAATCCAGATGTTGAAGAAAGGTTCTCCAAGACCTTGAGGACAGTCCTCAACAAGTACCAGCAAAGATTGCTGGCAACACTACATGTAAGTTATTCACCAGTTTTCAGGGTATTGAAAAATCACTCTGCTACCCATATCAATCCAACAGTGCAGGAAACTTAACCAACAGATTTTCCGCAAAGTAGTTTGGGTCGATGGATTGCAACAGAAAATGTGCAAGACAATCCTCCCCCCATTTAGCAGAAATATTGTTCCGATAAGGCAAATTTTTCCAGAGACGCC
>JABUQX010033042.1:25000-29725 GCA_015478945.1 Trachelipus rathkii
TTTCAAGAATTATAGGTGTTCCACGAAAAATGTGGGTACCTATGGAGAAAAGAGGGGGAGATAATAGATATCATGAAAGAGAAGAAGATAGATATGTTGGGGACGGCGGAGATGAGAGTGAGGGGATGTGAAGAGGGTTAAGAGAAATGGAAGAAGGATTTGTTCTGATGTGTATAGTGGGGTGAGAGAAAGAATAATGAAAGCAGTGGTGGTAATATATAGTAGGACCAAGATTGTCACCAATGTATTCAGAGAGTAAAAATTATAAATGAGAGATTGATGATGTGTGTGTTGAAGATAGCGGATAAAATAAAGAATATTCCAGGTATATCCACCACAACATGCAACACAGGAGGAAAAACATAGATGTATGAATTGAGAGAAGAAGGAAGGGGGCGATGCGAGGCAGGAGGGGGAGAGGGTGCGTGTGATGGGACGATTTCAACGCGTAGAGTAGGAAAGAGAAGCAGAGATGGAGACAGTATTGGGACATTTGGCAGAGGAAGACAAGAAAATGGAGGGAGAGGCGTTGATCGATGATTTTTGTGAGAGAAACGATCTAAAAATAAATGAACAACGTTTTTCAAGGCATAGAGAGTACGGCAGTACTTTACGAGGTAATAGATGGAATCAGGTAGGCAACAATATCAATTTAAAAATCAGGTGAATAGCACTACAATTATAGTTCCAATAAGAAGGATGGCTAAAAAATGTAAAGGTGATCCGGGAGTGATCCTGGATGCGGGTCATAGACTGAGTGTTGGCGGACATGAAGATAAGCAGCGGAGGAAAGTAAATGAGCAGAAGGGGCAGTGGATCAGAGCTTGATAGAAGTTGAAGAACAAGGAACGCAGACGTAATTATGAACGGGAAATGCAGGAACCCTAAGGAGCTGAGAAGAAAATAAAGACTTACAGTATGTCATCAGGGAAGTAGCAGAGAAAACTCTTATTAAAAGATGGTAGGAGGTACCAGGAAGAGACATACCCCAAGGTGGAACGAAGAAATGAAAAAGCAATTATGGAAACAAACAGGGAAAATGAGGAAATGGCTGAAAAGAAGAACAGCGGCCTCAAATGAGGAATAATGATACAGGTAAGGAATGAGGCGAGAGAATAGAAGAGGAGGCAAAAAAGAGAGCGGAGAGAATGCAGAGAAATAAAGAGTGTGGATGTGAAGGGAAGAAAAAAGCTAATATCTAAGATGGGCTAAGGCATATAGAAAACCAAAAAGCTTAACTATTAATATAAAAGATAGAAACGGAGAGATTCTTGAGACCAAAAGAAAGAAATGATAGATGGACCGAATACTATGAAGATCTGCTAAATGTAGAATACAGAGAACAAGAGGAAAAAGCTGCAGATCAAACGAAGGAGGAGGAAGAGGAGGAGGAATGCGGAGAGATAACGGTGGAGTAATATGATTAGGCTATAAAAAAGATGAAGAAGGGTAAAGCTCCAGGAGAGGATGGAGTGGCTGTGGAGTTGGTGGTGGAGGGAGGAGAGGAGCTGAGAGGGAGATTCATCAGTTTGATGAACAAGTTTTGGAGAGAGGGAAGGTGCCGGAAAGGTGGGGCAAAGCAATAATAATACCGATATATAAAGGTAAAGGAAATGCAGGAAGCTGTAATAATTCAGGGTTCACACTGAAATTTTGAATTTGATTTCCCTGACTTTCCCTGACCAAATCCGCAAATTTTCCAGCTTGATCAGTACGTTATTTTGGCATATAAAATATCTATTAATCATTATGGCAGGCCTATTTACTCAGTTCATACATAATTATTTGAAAAACAACTTTCGAAACTGTTCATCATCATGGATGTATTTAAAAAAAAATTTTTTTTTTGCGAGTAATCAGCCTATACCTCCCCGATAGCCGTCCAATGCACTCTTTTTATTTTTTCAAAAAGTAAACAGTTTTATTTATACAAAAAGAAAATAAATTAAAGGAGCTTACATTAATAGCCTAGGTGAATAACGTCCACTGTGATCACAAAAGTTCTAAATGGTGAGATTTAGGTTAACTTTTTTTCTTAAGCATCTGAATTTTTGATTTATAGATCCTTCTTCTGGTCAAAGCTTTCAGTTTAACATCTTTCTCGGCTCTTCAAGTTTATTGATAGATCTTAGTATGGCATAATTTTCTTTTTTTTCAACCTTTTTATTCTCTTCTTCTTTGGGGGACTCTGTTTTGACTCTTTCGAGCATATCTCCTATGGGCAGCTCTTACATTCTTACATTTGTCAACATTTTATTGAGTGATAGAACTTTATGAATACTTTCATGAGATCTTATATCATTGTGCACTGTTCTTTGAGAAATCAGACTATGGTCTTTCAGATTCTCACTAAAATTGCTTAATTATTAGAAAACCCTCCTTCCACTGTAACATTTCCATGCGAAAACATCAGTCTAATTTAATATTGCCACAATTCCACAAACATTGGCATTCCCAGTACTAATAGTATAGAAAAAACTTAATTAAGCTCTCTTAAAAGACACGGTCACCATCCAAAAATATTTTGAAATCTTTAATTCAAGGGATAGAAAATGAGCTTCACTGCAAGAGTAGTGATATAATTGTGCTTTTGCTTTCTTGAAAATAGGAGAAGTCCATGGTTAATTCACAGTATTTACAATTCATCGGTCCCATTTAAAATTTGAGCGTAATACGCACTATCTGAAACATCATTTAAATGTTTCCCCTATATCTGCCACACGAGTTTAAAGACATATTATCATCCACCACCTAATGCCCATAGTATTTTAGATCTTGTAACATCATCTATTATGAAAAAGATGAACTATTGATAAAAATGAGTTTTGGTTGAGCTATTAATGCAGGACACTCAGGAGTCATTACAAGTCGGTTGAGATATGATATTAGAAGTTGATGGAATGGCATAATTTTCAGTGCACACACTCTCACTAATATTTGTGTATTATTAGAACACGTAACGGAAAAGTTTTTCAACGATGGTTGGTCCTGCTGAGTTTTTGATTAAATTCAAATGAGTTTCCCTCTTGAATGTGAAAATTCGGCTTGGCGTCCAATGTTAGATAGATCAAAGTTCTTATTACATACTTTACAGTATCGCCTTGGAAGCTATATCCAGGTCCTTCTACCAACCACCTGTAAAACTGTGGGTTCAGTTGACGTCCAACAACTGGTCGTTAAAGTTAGTTTGTGTTGTTTGAAAGTCATCTTTATAAATAATTAATAAATATCTTCAACTGCACAAAAATCCAAAATCACTTCGTGCAAAACCTCAAAAAAAAAAACACACTTCAAAAAGTATAAATCCCTAAAAAGAAAGATTTTAAACAGATTAAGTTCACAAGTCAAACAGTTCTAAAACACATCCACATTGAACAATCACCTTCAATCGAACAGGATGAACTGTGTGAACACCTGCTACGAACAGAATAGAGAGATAGTAGGTAATATGAACTAAAAATAAAAAGAACAGGATAGAAGTAGATTTATGGAACGTCATTCCTCGCCCATCATTTTTCATATCACTTATCAAATGCATCTCTATTCCACAATTATACAATAAGGAAAAAAAAATGTGTATCAAATAATATGCAACTTAGGTCCATGGATCCTTCTTCATATGTTTTTGAAATTTTTAAAATTTCCCTGACTTTTTGGGAATTTCCCTTGACTTTCAGCATATTTAAAACGTTTCCCTGACTTTCCCTGACAATTTTTTTTTTTAACTGACCTTCCAACTGACATTTCCCAGAAAGTGTGAGATGCGCGTGATAATTATAGAGGTTATTTCACGAGGTGAGCTCGGTTCTGGGCCGCGGGAAAATATACGAGAAGAATAGTTAGGAGAGGAGGTTGAGAGAGGAAGGTAAGCCGCAGACTCAGGAGTAAGGCAGTGATGGGTATAGAAGATGGAAAAAACGACGGACTCTATTCACACTGAGAGGGTTTTGCGGGCGGATGTAATTTATGATGGAATTGGCAAGAGATTCTTTGTAGCTTTCAGTCGATCTGCGAGAAGGCTTTGATTCGAGTGTCAAGGAAAAAGCTGCGTGGAGAACAATGGAGATGGAGATGATGGGATGTGAAGGGATAGATTAAAGAAGGCCAACAGAAAGTACTGTATTGAGAAGATGCACTTTGTAATGTTTAGAACTGAGTGCGGAGAACATAGAGGGTAGGTGAAAACAGGAAAGTGAAGAAGCGGGGAGTGTTTTATCGCCACTGCTTTGTACATATAATTTAGACGTAGGGTGATGAAGGAAAGGATGAGAGAGACTGGGAGAAATTTCTTTAAGGCGACATAATGATATGCGGCGATCTAGGCATGTTGGCAGCAAGAGAGAGAGAGGAGACGAATTGAGTTGTTTGCGGGGGAGTTGGAGGAAGCAGGGAAGAAGATGAACATACAGAAGACAGAGATAATTAACTGATATAACCTTAGAAATGAGGAGTGGATGAGGATGATGGTGAGAGAGGTAGAGGTGAACGGTTGAGTAATACCTGCACATATCTAGGGATGGTTTTACAAAAGGGAGAAGTGCGAGGAGAGATTAACGCGAGGAATGGAAAAGAATGGGATTACGTTATGAAAGACGTATACCCATGACTGAACAGATATGAACATTCAGAATAATGACGTTAAAAAGGTAGATGGTTAACAGATATACAGACTCTGACACTGCGGATTGGAGCGAACATAGACAACAACGAGAGGAGAGTAGAATA
>JABUQX010033043.1:0-15000 GCA_015478945.1 Trachelipus rathkii
ATTTGGGTCTGATTTTTAAACTCTTTCTACACTCATATAAACCGTGTTGTACTCTTTTAAAATATATTACTCTCTTTAGCTCTTTTTACTTCTTTTTACTCTTTTTAACTCTTTTTAACTCTTTTTACTCTTTTTAAACTCTTTTTACTCTTTACCCTCTTTTAACTGATATAAAGGTTACATCTTTTAGCTCTTTTTACTCTTTTTACTCTTTTTACTCTTTTACTCTTTTTCCTCTTTTACTCTTTTTACTCTTTTTACTCTTGTTACTTTGTTTTAAAACTTTTTTATCTTTTTAAACTTTTTTTACTCTTTTTTACTCTTTTTTTACTCTTTTTTTTTACTCTTTTTTACTCTTTTTAAACCTTTTTTTACTCTTTTTTTACTAACTTTTAAAACTCTTTTTAAACTCCTTTAAACTCTTGAGTTCAAAAGATGTTCAACTGCTTTTTACACTCTTTTTTAAACCTCTTTTAAACTCTTTTTAAACTCATCTAAACTCTTTCTTAGTCTCACACTGCACTTCGATTCTATACTCTTATTTAAACTCTTTATACTTCTTTTAATACGGATTTTATGCTTTCTTTCTGCTTTTAAACACTTTTAAACTCTTTTCAAACTCTTTTTAAACCTTTTAAATTCTTTAAAACTCTTTTTTTATACTCTTTTTTACTCTTTTTAGCTCTTTTTACTCTTTTTACTCTCTTTTTACTCTTTTTACTCTTTTTACTCTTTTTTACTCTTTTAGCTCTTGTTACGTCTTTTATACTCTTTTTAGCTCTTTACTCTTTTACTCTTTTTTTACTTCTTTTTTTACTCTTCTTACTCTTTTTACTCTTTTTACTCTTTGTACTCACCTTTTACTCTTTTATCTCTTTTTACTCTTTTTCTACTATTTTTATCTCTTTCCACGTATTTTTATCTTTTTACTCTTTTTACTCTTTTTATCTTTTTACTCCTTTTTACTCCTTTATCTCTTTTTACTCTTTTATCTCTTTTTACTCTTTTTTTTACCCTTTTTTACTCTTATTACTCTTTTTTACTCTTTTTACTCTTTTTACTCTTTTACTCTTTTTACTCTTTTAAAACTTTTTACTCTGTTTTAACTTTTTTTACCTTTTTACTCTTTTTTACTCTTTTTTTTTAACCTCTTTTTAAATTTTTTTTACTTTTAAACTGCTTTTTTTACTCTTTTTTAGCTTTTTTTTTAAACTCTTTTTTTACTCTTTTAAACTGCTTTTAAACTCTTTTTAATACTCTTTTCTTAAAACTCTTTTAAACTTACTTTTTAAACTCTTTTTAAGAACCTGCTTTTTAATTTCTTTAAACCTTTTAATGCTTTTCTTAGTTCTTTGTTAAAACTCTTTTTAAGCTTTTCTTAGCATATTTTTAAACTTTTGTTAGCTTTTTCAACTTCTTTTTTAAACTCTTTTTATACTATTTAAACTTTGTTTAAACTCTTTTTAAACTTTTTTACTATTCTTAGTTCTTTTTGAACCTTTTGTTAGCTTTTCTTATCTCTTTTTAAACCTTTTAAATCGTTAAGCTTCTTTTTAATAATCTTTTTAAACTCTTTTTAACTCTTTTTTAAACTCTTTTTAAAACTCTTTTTAAACTCTTTTAAACTCTTTTAAACCTCTTTTTAAACTCTTTTTAAAGCTCTTTAAACTCTTTTAAACTCTTTTTTACTCTTTTATATATACTTTTTATATCTTTTTAAACTTCTTTTTAACTCTTTTTAAACTCTTTTTATACTCTTTTTTTATTACTCTTTTTTATCTCGTTCACAACTCTTCTTCAAGTCCTCCTTAAACTCTTTTTATACTTATACTCTTTTTATACTCTTTTTTAAACTCTTTTTAAACTCCTTTTTTAGCTCTTTTTATAGCTCTTTTTTACTCTTTTGTTTCTCTTAACTCTTTTTACTCTTATTTTACTCTTTTACTCTTTTACTCTTGTTACTCTTTTTACTCTTTTTGTTACCCTTAATACCCTTTTCTCTTTACTGCTGTTTACTCTTTTTACGTCTTTTTACTCTTTTACTCATCGTTCTAACGCTCTCTATGTACTTTCACTATTTTAATACTCTATAGTACTTGAAGAGCTTCTATCACTTATTTACTGTCTGCTTGACTTATCGCGCAAAGACGTTTTAAACTCTTTTTAATCTTTTGTAACTCTTTCGTTCTCTTAGCATTACCAGACATCAGTCCATGTCGTAAGAAGACAAACAACGAATACACGGTTTACTAAGCTTCGAAGATTAGGAGCTACTCTTCATCACTCTTCTACATTACTCTATGAATTTATCGGATTCTCCTTCTTACACGACGTTTTGTGTTATCTACGTTCAAGTAACACTTGTTAGAAACTCTGATGTTCATCTGGAGAACTTTATAACTGCTTTTTATACTACGTAATTCTTCACACCGTCTATTATGTACTATCCAGACCTTTTACTCTTTTTCTCTTTCTTAACTCTTTTTAATCTCTTTTTACTCTCCTTTTTACTCCTTTTTACTCTTTTTACTCCTTTTTACTCTTTTTAGATCTTTACTCTTTTTACTCTTTTTACTCTTTGACTCTTATTTCTCTTTTATTTGTTTTTACTCTTTTTACTCTTTTTAACTGCTTTTTACTCTTTTTACTCTTTTTTACGCTTTTTACTCTTTTTACTGCTTTTACTGCTTTTTAAACTTTTTTACTCTTTTAAACTTTTTTTACTCTTTTTACTCTTTTTTACGCTGCCTTTTTTACTCTTCTTTAAACTCTTTTTTTATCTCTTTTTTGAAACTCTTTTTTTAACTCTTTTAAACTCTTTTTAAACTCTTTTTAAACTCTTTTTAATACTCTTTTTAAACTCTTTTTAAACTTTTTAAGAACTCTTTTTAAACTCTTTTTAAACTCCTTTTCTAAAGCCCATCGATTCGATTAAACTCTTCTGACGTAATAAACTTCTCGTCACAATTTTTCTGTACAATCTACGTCTGAGACCAACTTGTGATAGCTGAGCCACACTTTGTTAGTAAGATAGTTCACATTCTTAACATTCATGACAACAACTTCTCTTTTAAACTCTTTTAAAAATACATACAATTTGCTCAACTGTAAGTTTAAAGCGTGCTGTATCAACAATCCACTAATGTAAACGCGTAAACTCACACTCGATTTATCTCTCACTATCTGTGAAAGAAATCCAAGCACTGCACTATTTATGTCAAATCTGCGCGATACTTTACAGATATATATGACCTACACAGACATTGGTTCTCATCACCCAAGCAATCGACGAAGCGTGCGTTGTGCTAAACTGAACGAGCACTTCTTTTTGCCACTTTTATACCTTTTTAAACTCTTGTTTAACTCTTTTTATATTATCACTATCACAACCATCAGCGCTTGTTATTATCGTGACAATTTGAACATTCATATATTTATTACTGCATTTAACGTGGCGTGATTTGAGGCTTAAGGATGCTTTACTTTGTGCAGAGTGTTGTAATCTAATCTTTATTATCTCCTATAGTCAACGTACTCGTAGCCTTTAGAAGTCTGTCTGGCTTTTTTACCACATACACTTTATATATAACTCATTTTAAAACACTCTATACAGGTGTTACATAGAGTGACTTTTTGACAAGAAACTTCTTTACTCTTCGTGACTGTTACACATGCTTTACTCATGACTTTCTAACTCCAGAGCTCCAATGCTTAGCCTACACACTCTTATTGATCTATCCAGCATCGAGCTTTACTACACATAGCTGATAATTGAAACATGGAAAATTTTATTTTACTAGCAATGTATTAACTCATAAGAATACTCACATGTATTGACTGAGCTTACTGAACTCTTTTACTCTTTTTTCTCATCCTTTACAAGCAAAGAGACACGAATATTTTTTTACACTTTTTACTCTTTTTACTCCTTTTACTCTTTTTACTTTTTACTCATTTTACTCTTTTACTCTTTTTACTCTTTTACTCTTTTAACTCACTCTTGTAATTCTTTTTAACCTCTTTTAACTCTTTTTTTACTCTTTTTTATCTTTTTTAATTTATTTTAACTCTTTTACTCTTTTAACTCTTTTTACTCTTTTTTACTCCTTTTACTCTTTTTACTCTTTTACTCATTTTAACTCTTTTTACCTTTTTACTTTTTACTCTTTTACCTCTTTTTACTTCTTCTTCTTCTTTTTTTCACTTCTTTTTATCTCTTTTTACTCTTGACTCTTTTCTCGTCCTTACTTCGATGCTTTGTTACTATTCCTCGCTTTTTACTTCTTTTAAACTTATTTACACCTTGGTTCATCAAAATCTTATGATTCTTGTTAATCTTGCATTACTACAGGTATCATTCTTTGTTTACTCCTTTAAACTTCTTTTTTCACTCTTATTTACTCTTTTAAACTCTTTTAACTCTTTTTAAACTCTTTTTTAAAACTCTTTTTTTACTCTTTAAACTCTTTTAAACTCTTTTTAAAACTCTTTTTTTAAACTCTTTCTTAAACTCTATTAAATCTTATTTAAACTCTTTCTTAAAAACTTTTTAAACGCTTTTTAAACTCTTTTTAAACCTTTTTTTAAACTTTTTTTCGCAATTTTATTATTTAAAAACTATTCTTTTCTTAAACGGATAATTTGAAGCTCTTTATACCTTTTTCTTTTCTATTTGCGTCATTTTCTTCCCCTACATTTTTAACTCTTTTACTCTTTATAAGCTACTTTATTTTATACCTTTTTAAGCAATCTGTTTTTAAACTCAGGTATTTATCACATCATTTGCTACTCACCGAGACCTTTTTATACTTCCGTCCTGCTTAATACTATTTTTAAACTCGTTCTTTAAAACTCTATAAGGCTATATAAACTCTTTTTATACAATTCACCTTTTTTACTCTTTTTACCTTATTGACTCTCTCTTCAATTTTGTGCTATTATGTTTACTGTCTTAGCATCCATGTGTGTTTTAGGCTTTCTTCTGTAGTATCACTCCTTTTACTCTTGTATGTGGATGACAGTGACGGCTTTTTATCAGAAAGGCGTGTGTGTTACTCTTTCTGTAGCGCTTCCTCGACATCATTAAAATTCTTGATATAACTTTACTGCAAGTTGTTTAAACTCTTTCTTGAGCTGTCCTTTAGGCGCGACACAATCACAGATTTATCACGCGCTCTTTTTACTCTTTTTATCTTCTTTACTCTTTTTACTCTTTTTAACTCTTTTTAATCTTTTTACTCTGTTTTACTCTTTTACTCTTTTTACTCTTTTACTCTTTTACTCTTTTTACTCCTTTTTTTTACTCCTTTTTTATCAAGTTTTCTATTTGTAAATCTCTTTTTTACTGCTTTTTTTACTCTTTTTAAACTCTTTTTTAAAACCATCTTTTTAAATCTCTTTTTAAACTCTTTTAAACTCTTGTCTTTTTTTAACTACTTTTTAAACTCTTTTTTAAAACTGTCATCTTATCTTTTTTTAAATCTTTTTAAACTCTTTTTAAAACTCTTTTTAAACTCTTTTTACAAATAATTTTTTAAACGTCTTTTTAAACTCTTTTAAACTCTTTTTTAAACTCTTTTTAAACTCTTTTTTTAAACTCTTTTTAAACTGCTTTTTAAACTCTTTTTAACTCTTTTAACTCCTTCAGATACTCTTTTTAACTTCTTTTAAACTCTTTTTAAACTCTTTTTTACTGCTTTTTTTTTTGATCACTCTTTTATACTTTTTTTTAAACTCTTTTTTAAAACTCCTTTTTCTTTTCTCATATTGATACTCTTTTTTATACTCTTTTTATAACTCTTTTTAAACTCTTTTTAAAAACTCATATATATTATCACTATACTACATGTGTGTAATAGCTTCAATTGCAGCTGAGTCTGTTTACGCACTCTAATAATACTATGAGATGACGGTAGCGTGTGTTTAGCTTCTTTCACTGCTTTTTCCAACCTGCTTTCTCTACTCTTCTTTTTAGCTCTTTTTGTACTCTTTTTAACTCTTAGGATGTAATGCCTGGACTGACCTAATAGCAATTACTCTTTTTACTCTTTTTACTCTTTTTTACCTCTTTATACTCTTTTTACTCTTTTACTCTTTTTACTCTTTTTACGCTTTTTACTCTTTTTACTTTACTTTTTACTTTTTTAACTTTTTTACTCTTTTTAACTTTTTTACTCTTTTTACTGCTTTTTTATGCATATAGTTCTTTTTTTTGACTCTTTAAAAAAAATATTTACTCTTTTTTACTCTTTTTTTAAAACCAGTTTTAAACTCTTTTGAAACTTCGTGTTAATCTCTTTTTAAAATATTCGTTTTAAACTCTTTTTCCACTCTTTCTAAACTCTTTTTAAACGTCTTTTAAACTCTTTTTAAACTCTTTTTTATACTCTTTTTTAAACTCTTTTTAAACTCTTTTTACTCTTTTTATACTCTTTTATACTTTTTTTATACTCTTTATTAAACTCTTTTAAACTCTTTTTAAACTCTGTTTTAAACCTCTTTTTTAAAAAATATTTAAACTCTTTTTATACCTTTTTATCTTTTTACTTAATTCATTCTTTTCACTCTTCTACTCTTTTTTTACTCTTTTTACCTTCTTTTATTACTGTATCATGCTCTTTTATCTTTTCAGTCTCCTACCCCTCTACTGTTTTTGCCCTTTTTAACTCTTTTTTACTCTTTTTACTCTTTTTACTTCTTTTACTCTTTTTAACTCTTTTTTACCTTTTTTACTGCTTTTACTCTTTTTTACTCTTTTTAACTCTTTTCTCTTTTTACTCTTTTAACTCTTTTTTACTCTTTTTACTCTTTTACTTCTTTTTACTCTTCTTTAAACTCTTTTACTACTTTTTACGTCTTTTTACTCTTTTTTACTCTTTTTTAAACTTTTTTACTCTTTTTTACTTTTTTTACTCTTTTGTTCTCTTTTTTACTCTTTTTTTAACTCTTTTAAACTCTTTTTTTACTCTTTGTTTTATCTTTTTAAACATCTTTTAAACTCTTTTTAAGCTCTTTTTAAACTCTTTTTTTAAACTCTTTTAAACTCTTTTAAACTCCTTTTAAACTCTTTTTAAACCTCTTTTTAATCTCTTTTTAAAACTCTTTTTCAGAACTCTTTTTAAACCTCTTTTTAAACTGTTTTATACAATCTTTTTTTTGTTTTAAAACTCTTTTTAAACTCTTTTTACTCTTTTTATACTCTTTTTATACTCTTTTTAACTCTTTTTAAACTCTTTTTAAACTCTTTTTAAACTCTTTTTAAACTCTTTTTAAACTCTTTTTAAACTCTTTTTACTCTTTTTACTCTTTTTACTCTTTTTACTCTTTGTAATCTCTTTTACTCTTTTTTACTCTTTTTACTCTTTTTACTCTTTTTACTCTTTTTACTCTTTTTACTCTTTTTACTCTTTTTACTCTTTTTACTCTTTTTAAACTTTTTTTACTCTTTTTACTCTTTTTTTACTCTTTTTTTACTCTTTTTTTACTCTTTTTAAACTCTTTTTTTACTCTTTGTTTACTCTTTTTAAACTCTTTTTAAACTCTTTTTACTCTTTTTAAACTCTTTTTAAACTCTTTTTAAACTTTTTAAACGTCTTTTAACTTTTTTTAAACCTCCCTTTTTAAACCTCCTTTTTAAACTCTTTTAACTTCTTTTTAACAGATTTATAAACTATTTTTAAAATCTTTTTTAACTACATAATATAGTAGAATTAAAATCTCTTTTTAAACTCTTTTATACTCTTTTTACTTTTAATGGTTACTTCTTTTTAAACTCTTTTAAACTCTTTTAAACTCTTTGCTACTCTTTTTATAGCTCTTTTTTAATACTCTTTTTAAACTCTATTTTAATAACTCTTTTTAAAACTCTTTTTACTCTTTTTATACTCATTTATATACTTAATTTAAAAACTCTTTCTAAGCTCTTTTTAATACTTTTTAATACTCTTATTAATTCTTTTAGCCCCAATCAGCCCACGCCGTCAGAAGTTAGTCTTTTTACTCTTTTTCTCTTTTTACTCTTTTTACTCCTTTTTACTCCTTTTTACCTTTTTACTCTCTTTACTCTTTTTACTCTTTTTAACTCTTGTTTACTACTTCTTTATGTTTTTTACTTTTTTACTGCTTTACTCTTTTACTCTTTTACTCTTTTTACTCTTTTACTCTTTTTACTCTTTACTCTTTTTACTCTTTTTAATCTTTTACTCTTTTTACTCTTTAACATTTTTACTCTTTTTACTCTTTTTTACTCTTTTTTCTCTTTTTACTCTTTTACTCTTTTTATCTTTTTAACTCTTACCTCTTTTTACGTCTTTTTACACTTGTTTTTTACTCTTTTACTCTTTTTACTCTGTTTTAACTTCTTTTGATTGACTACTCTGTTTACTCTTTTTACTCTTTTAACTCTTTTTACTTTTTAAACTCTTTTTAACTCTTTTTACTCTCTTTTTACTCTTTTACTCTTTTTACTGCTTTTTACTCTTTTTTACATTTTTACTCTTTTTACTCTTTTTACTCTTTTTACTCTTTTTAAGCTCTTTTTTACGCTTTTTACTCTTTTTACTCTTTTACTCTTTTTACTCTTTTTACTCTTATTACTCTTTTTAACATACTTTTTTACTGTCTTTTTGAACTCTTTTTACTCTTTTAGCTCTTTTTAACTCTTATTACTCTTTTTGACTCTTTTTACTCTTTGTACTCTCTTTTTCTCTTTTTACTTCTTTTACTCTTTTTTACTCTTTTTACTCTCATTTACTCTTTTTACTGCTTTTACTCTTTTTAGCTCTTTTTAAAGACTGTTTTTACTCTTTCTAATCTTTCTACTCTTTAAACTCTTTAATCTTTCTACTTTTCCTAACCTTTATACTCTTTAAACTATTTAATGTTTCTAATTTTTAAAGCTCTTTTTAAACATTCATAATGATGGTAATGACTTACTCTTGTTTAAAACTCTTTTATAACTCTTTTTTAAACTTTTTTTAAACCTTTTAAACTCTTCTTTATAACTCTTTTTAAACTCTTTTAAACTCTTTTAACTCTTTTTAAAGCTCCACTTAACGATTTGTTAAAACTCTTTTAAACTTTTTTTAAACCTTTTTATACTCTTTTTATACTCTTTTTAAACTCTTTTTAAACTCTTTTTAAACTCTTTTTACTCTTTTTATACTCTTTTTATACTCTTTTTAAACTCTTTTTTAAACTCTTTTTTAAACTCTTTTACTCTATCTGTGACTCATTTAATACTCTTTTTAAACTCTTTTTAAACTCTTTTTAAATACCTCATTTTTATGCTCCTTCTCTTTGTTTACTCTTTTACTCTGTTTAAGGGGAGTTACGTGCTTTTTATTCTTTTTACTCTTTTTTACTTCTTTTTACTCTTTTTACTTTTTTAATCTTTTACTCTGTTCTATTCTTTTTACTCTATGTTACTCCTTTTACTCTTTCTTACTCTTTTTACTCTTTTTACTCGTTTTTACTCTTTTTACTCTTTTTACCTCTTTTTACTTTTTACTGCTTTTTAATGCTTTTACTCTTTTTAACTCTTTTTACTCTTTTTACTCTTTTTACTCTTTTTACTCTTTTTACTCTTTTTACTCTTTTTACTCTTTTTACTCTTTTTACTCTTTACTCTTTTACTCCTTTTTAAACTTTTTACTGCTTCTAAGATTTGTTTTAATATTTTATCCGTTATTTACTCTCTTTGTTGACACTTTTATTACGCGAGATTTAACTCTTTTGTTTAATTTCTTTGTAAACTCTTTTTAAACTCTTTTTAAACTCTTGTTAAACTCTTTTTAAACTCTTAAGTAAAATCTTTTTTGTTAAATCATTTTTAAACTCTTTTTAAACCTTTTAAAATCTTTTTAAACCTTTTTAAACTCTTTTTAAATCTCTTTTTAAACTCTTTGTAAACTCTTTTAAACTCTTGTTATACTCTTTTTATACTCTTGTTTATACTGCTTTCTTTAAACGCTTTTGTTTAAAGCTCTTTTTAACTGCTTTTTTTAAAACTCGTGTTTGTAACCGTTTTGTTAAACGTCTTTATACTCTTTTTAACTCTTTTTACTCTTCTTTACTCTTTTCTCTTTTTTTACTCTTTTTACCCTCCCTCTTTTTACTCTTTTTACTCTTTTACATTCTTTTAACCTCTTTTACCGTTTTTATTTTTTTGTTGCCTTTTTAACTCTATTTTGAAACACTCTCCATCATTTTTATTTGTTTGGCGACTCTTTTAACTTCTTTTTCTCTTTTATTTGTTTTTTTTCATCTTTTTACCTTTTGAAAACTCTTCTATCATTTTTATTTGTTTGGCGACTTTTTAACTCTTTTTAGAAACATTCCATCATTTTTATTTGTTTTGCGACTTTTTAACTCTTTTAAACATTTTTCATTCATTTTTATTTGTTCGGTTATTATTTGACTCTTTTTAGACCTTTTAAAATTTTTTTGGTCGTTTAAACTCTGTTTAAACTCTTTTTGAAAGTCTCTTTGATCCTAAGTTAAGGAAAGGATTTTAAACTCACTGTCAAGGAAAAAATTGAAAATCTTTGAAATTCATAGAAAGTCTTTTTCAAGTACTTTATAAAATCTTTTTAAACTCTTTTTAAACTGTTTTTAGTCTCTTTTAAACTCTTTTTAAACTCTTTTTGATACTGCTTTTTATAGCTCTTTATACTGCTTTATCCTTTAACACTCTGTTTAAACATCTTTTAAACGTCTTTTTAACTCTATTTTGAAACACTTCCATCATTTTTATTTTGTTTGGCACTTTTTAATTTTTTAGAAACACTCCTTTTATCATCATTTTTACTTTGTTTACTCTTTTTATATTGGTTTTTACGCTTTTTACTCTTTTTACTCTTTTTACTCTTTTTCCTCTTTTTAAACTTTTTACTTTTAAACTTTTTTACCTCTGTTTACTTCTTTGTTTTTAACTCCTTTTTTGTACTTCTTTTTTTACCTTTTTAAAGACTCGTTTTGTTAACCTTTGTTTACGCTCTTTTTAAACCTTTTAAACTCTTTTTATCTTTAAACTCTTTAAACTCGTTAAAGTCTTTAAACTCTTTAAACTCGTTTTTAAACCTTTTAAACGTCTTTTTAAACTATCATTTTTAAACTTTTTAAACTCTTTTTACTTTTAAACTCTTGTTTCAAACTCTTTTTATAACATCTTGTTTAAAGCTCTTTTTATACTCTGTTTTATAACTCTTTTTTTACTCTTTGTTAACCTTTTAACTCTTTTTAAACCTTTTTACTGCTTTGTTATACTCTTTTAATACGTCCTTTTTTAAACTCTTTTTAACTCTTTCTTAAACTCTTTTACACTCTTTTATACTCGATTTTATACCCTTTTTAAAACCTGTTTTTTAAAGCTCTTTGTTAAACTCTTGTTGTATACTCTTTTTACTCTTTTACTCTTTTAACCTCTTTTTTACTCTTTTTTACTCTTTTTACTCTTTTACTCTTTTTACTCGTTGTTTAACTACCTCTGTTTTTAACTGCTTTTTTACTCTTTTACTGCTTTTTAGCTTTCTTTTTACTCTTTTACTTCTTTTTACTCTTTTTCTTTTTTTTATTACTCTTTTTACTCTTTTAAACCTTTAATTAGAACTCTTTTTACTGCTTTAAACTCTCTTTACCTGCTTTTACTCTTTTATTTAGTTAAATGCTTTTTACTCTTTGTACTGCTTTTTAATCTTTTTACTCTTTTACTCTTTTTTATTCCTTTTTACTCTTTTTACTCTTTTAAACCTCTTTTTTACTCTTTTACTGCTTTTTTACTTCTTTTGTTACTCTTTTAACCTCCTTTTAAACTCTTTTTACCTTTTTACGACTCTTTTTAAGACTCTTTGTTACTCGTTTTTTCTACTGTTTTTAAACAGAACTCTTTTATCTGCTTTTTACTTTCTTTTTTATCTTTTTGACTTCATTTTTATTTCCTCTTTTACTCTTTTTACTCTGTTTTACCTCTTTTTACTCTTTTTAAACTCTCTTTTTACTCTTTTTAACTCTTTTTACTCTTTACTCTTTTTCTGGGCTTTTTACTACTTTTTACCCTTTTTAACTCCGTTTACTTCGTTTTATACTGCTTTTTACTCTTTTAACTCTTTTTACTTTTTTTACTCTTTTTATACTCTTTTTATTTTCTTTTTAACCTTTTAACTAAGGTCTTTTACTCTTTTTACTCTTTTACTCTTATTACTCTTTTTACCTACTTTTCTACGTCTTTCATAATAGAATTTATTACTCGTTTTATCTTTTACAATCCTTTTACCTTTTTATCTCTTTTAACTCTTTTTAACTACATTTTTTAACCTTTTATCTCAGCTTTTTAAAAACTTTGTTTTTAATTTCTTTTTCCTTCTATTTTTTTAATGTTTTTCTTGTTTTTTTAACATCTTTTTACTCTTTTTAAACCTATTTTTTTACTCTTTTTAAACTCTTTCTTAACTCAGTTACTCGTTTTTAACTCTTTAAGGAAAATCCTAAAATTTTCGAAATCTGTTCCGATTTTTTAAACTCTGTCTAAACTTTTTTGACTGCTTTTTAAACGTCTTTTTAGAACTCTTGTTGTTAACTCTTTTTAAACTCTTTTTTACTGCTTTTTAAAAACTCTATCTTTAATCTTCTGTTTAAAGCTCTTTTTATACTCTTTTATAACTCTTTTTTAACTCTTTTAAAAACTCTCTTTTTTAACGTCTTTTTACTCTCTTTTTATACTGCTTTTATAGTCTTGTTTTTAAAACACTCTTTAAAACCTGTTTTTAAAACTCTGTTTACTCTTTACACTTTGCTTTTATACTGCTTTTTAAAGTCTGAAAAAACACTTTTTAAATCTTTTTAGGAGAGGCATGTTGAGCTTTCTATGCTCGTCCAACAGATTACCTCTTTTTACTCTTTTTACTTCTGTTTTTTTACTCTTTTTACTCTTTTTACTCTTTATACTACTGATCTTTACTCTTGTTACTCTTTTTACTCTTTTTACTCTTTTACTCTTTTTACTCTTGTTAAGCTACTTTTTTAACTACTTTTTAACTCTCTTTTACTCTTTTTTACTCTTTTAACTCTTTTTACTCTTTTACTCTTTTACTGCTTTTACTCTTCTTTTACTCTTTTTAATCTTTTTACTCTTTTACTCTTTTTACCTCTTTTTTACTCTTTTAACTCTTCTTACTCTTTTTAGCTGCTTTTTAACTCTTGTTTACTCTTTTTACTCTTTTAACTCGTTTTTACTCTTTTTACCTTTTTCACGTTTCTTTTTACTCTTTTTAGAATTTGTGACTCTTTTTAGTTCTCGTCGAATTTGTGACTCTTTTATTCTAGTTACGTCTGTTAACTCTTTTTACTCTTTTTACTCTTTTTACTCTCTTTTTTAGGAACTCTTTTAGACTCTTGTTTACTCGTTTTTACCCTCCTTTTTAACCTCTTTTACTCCTTTTTACTCTTTTTTTACTTAGTTTGTGCTTTTTACTCTTTTTTACTCTTTTTATCTTTTACTCTTGTTTACTCTTTCGTAGAACAAATCTTTTATCTTAATTACTCTTTTACTCTTTTTCCTCTTTTTTCAACTCTTTTTAGACCTTTTTTACTTTTTTCTCTTATTACTCTTATTAACTATTCATATTTTTGTTACTCTTATACTTGTTAGGAAATAAGTTTAACTTCTTTACTCTTTTTACTCTTTTACTCTTTTACTCTTTTTTACATAGTAGAATACTTTATTACCTCTTTTTAAACTTTTTTCCTTCCTTTTACTTCTTTTTTTTAAAGTTTTTTACTCTTTTTAAACTCTTTTTTTACTCTTGTAGAAAACCTATTTATACTCTTTTAACTCTTTTTAAAACTCTTCTTTACATCTCCTTTAAATATTAATAACAAAAACTCTTTTTAAACCTTTAAACCCTTTTTAAAACTTTTTTTAACTCCTTTTTAAACTCTTTTAAACGTCTGTTTTAAACCTCTTTGTTAAACTCTTTTTTAAACTCTTTTTAAACCTTCTTGTAAATCGTTGTTTTAAACTCTTTTAACATCTTTCTTAAACATCTTTTAAACTCATTTTTAAACCTTTTTATACCTCTTATTTTAAAAACTCTTTTTAAACCTTTAAACTCTTTTTTTACTCTTTTTATACTCTTTTTTATACTCTTTTAAACTCTTTTTAAACTCTTTTTCAACTCTTTTTTTATCATTCCTTTTTAACTCTTTTTTAACTCTTTTTAATATTATTTAGCTCTTTTTAACTCTTTTTAACTCTTTTTTTACTCTTTTTACTCTTTTACTTTCTTGTTTACTCTTGTTTACTCTTTTTGACTTCTGTTTTACTCTTTTTACTGCTTTTTACTCGTTTGGTATCATTTACTTCATTTTTTATCTTTTTCTCTTTATTTCTTTCGCGGGTTTTTCTCTTTTTACTGCTTTTACTACTGCTACTACTACCTCTTTAGTACCTTGCTTTTTACTCTTTTACTCTTTTTACTCTTTTTTCTCTTTTTACTCTTTTTAACTCTTTATTTACTCTTTTTACTCTTTTAACTTCTTTTTACTCTTTTTAAGACTTTTATACACCGTTCTTTTAAAGCTTTTTTATATTTTCACCCTTTTTTATCTTTTTTAGCTCTTTTTTAAACCTTTTTTTTCTCTTAGTAGTCTTTTTTGAAATCTTTTATACTCTTTTTTAAACCCTTTTTAAAACTTTTAAACTCTTTTTAAACTCTTTTTTATAAAAGCATTTTTTCAAGCCTTTTTAACTCTTTTAACTCTTTTTAAAACTGTTTTTAAACTTCTTTTTAAACCTCTTTTTAACGTCTTTCTTTGAAACTGGTTTTTATAGCTCTTTTTAAAACTACTTTTATAACTTATTCATCCTTTTTATCTCTTTGTAAAATAATTTGGACGAAAAGTTAAAAAGTTCGTTCTTTTTTAAAGCTCTTTTTTATGCGTTTTGTTAAATACTTTTTTTAAACTCGTTTTTTATATACTTTCTGCTCTTTTGTACTCTTTTTC
>JABUQX010033043.1:17500-32940 GCA_015478945.1 Trachelipus rathkii
TATTATTATTATTATTATTATTATTATTATTATATAATATTATTATTATTAATATTATTATTATTATTATATAATATTATTATTATCAATATTATTACTATTATTATATAATAATAATAGTAATTATTCTTATTATTCTTCTTCTTCTGTTTTCTTAACAGTTTGATATGTTTTGTTTTGTTTTGTCTAAGTTTGTTTCATATTATTGTGTTGTTCTTGTTGTCAGGCTAGATTATATTTACTTTCGACCTGATATGGTTCGTTCGTACGTCGTATTCTTGTTTTCTATCTTCTGATTGGTTGAAAGAAAGAATCTTATTACATTTGGGGACTGCTTATACACTCGAGTTTTAAAAAAAAAATTTTTTTCATTGAAGTGAATTTATTAGCTATATGATTATCTAATGTAAAAAATCAGACCAATTTGCTCCTGATGTGGTCATTTTATATTTATTCGTAAACCAAATGGAGTTCGAAACATTTCTTGTATTCTAGCCGGGGTTAGAAATAATAGACCCTTATTCATTTCTGTTGAAGAATTCATCAAGATTACTGATATCACAGGAGCATGGGTAAAAGCTAAGTGTGTGTCATCTGATACATCGACTCGTAGTGAATATCTAGGGTTGGAGACAGAGTGAGAGGTTCTAATAGAATGGATGTGTTTTCTCGTCGTGTAACAATATTAAAATCTTGATGTACGCAAAATATTGGAATCCCATTGATAATTCCCATCTTCTTGCGTACATGTATACGGTTTCACAGGTCGAACATCTGAACAATATTTCAGCTTTGAATTAAAATGAAAAACGAATTAACATCACATCTTCATGACGTCGACATACTCGGACTTAATACATATAGCTCATGGGATAATCTATACGATATTTACACTGGTACATGTGGGTTACGTATAGTGGGGTATACAGGAGTATGCTAATAACTATCAACATGGATAAGTTTACTTATCTCTGGCATGAAAGAATGAGTGTTGTTGAACCTGAATAATGCAGAAGAAAGGGTTATTTTTCTGCAGGAATACCTTTATAACTTACCATCCTTTCAGAGGGAGTTGAATCTCTGGAGAGATATAATAGAACATGCCCAGTTTATGTTGAATCATGGTGTCCCCTGCTTAGATGAATTAATATATTTAAAATAACTTATATGTTTTATGTATTTATAAAACGCTCTTTTCAATGAAAGTCTATGTTAAAAAAAATGAAAAATCGTTTTTATTTCCCTATGTTCCTTTATTGGATAAGTCTCACACAATGAATATATGTTTTAATTCAGTAATGACTGTTGTGTGTTAGGTATTTATTAATAGTTTAACTTTACTGAGGGTAAAACTTTGCTATGTGTGCAATTTTAGATTAGGTTATTATGATAGTTATGGTAAGGTTATTGTGGTAATTTTTGTTAATATTACTATGCCTACATGTAAAAGCTTTTGTTAACGACGTCATCGTTACTTCTGCATGACGAATTAAGCAGGTATGACAATTTATGAATAAATTTTTTGTTAAATAATTACCCTGGTAATTCGCAAAATTACATTGATAGGTAGAGATACGCTTGACAAAGTGTGAATAGATTACGTTGCTAGCATGCGTTACTAAACTGTTGTGAAGAGCACTGAATGTTAGCGAGCACGGCTTAGGTGTATTAGGTTGTCGACTACTATATTTACTTCGGATGACTAGAGTTTTTAGTTAATGTGAAAACGCAGCTAAATTCGTAGATCAGTGTAAAAAGAACTTTATTTTATGTTATGTTTATCCCAAATATGTATACTCGAAATGTGACTCGAAACTAATAGATCAATAGATCAGGGAATAGAGGAAGGAGGGGGAGTATGGGGAGGATGGGAGGGGTGGTGGGATTATACTGAACTGCTAGATGCGGTATAAAACGCAATTGTTTTAAGTTTTAAAATATAAAAGACTGAAATTTTTAAGTATAAAATTATATATTTTTTAGAAATAAAATAAATAATAAGTTTTGTGTTATTTATACAAAACATAACTTGAATCAATAGTTCAATAGATTAATAGTTTCATGGATAATTGGGAGAAGAGGTGGGAGGGAAGGGGTAGGTGGTTTGATTTACTGATTTACTAGATTTACTGCTTTAGATGGTGTAAAAACGCAATTTTTTAAGTTATAAACATAAAAATAATAAAAATTTCAGTAAAAACAAAATGTTTTAAGCAAAATAAAATAAAAATAAATAAAAGTTTTGTGTTATATTATACAAAATATGACTTGAATCAATAGATCAATAGATCATGGATGGGGTGGGGAAGGTGGAGTGGGTGGTTTGATTTCCTATTTTACTGATTTACTGTTTTAGGGTGTGTAAAAAAGCAAACTTTTTACGGTTATAAACATAAAAAGCTTAAAATATTAGTAAAAACGCAAACGTTTAAACAAGAAATAAATAAAAAATAATAAAAAAAATAAAAATTTGAAAATAATTTAAAATAATTTAAATTAAAAAAAAAGTTAAATACAGAATAAATTCAAAAAGACTTTAAATAAACTGTAAATAATATAGTTTAATTGACGTTTATAAAAAGATAAATGCGGAGATTTTGAAAAATAAAATGTTAGTCTTCAACGTTTTAGAAAACGGATTATGCATTGTAAGAGACAACCGTTCTCTTCCTCCAGTCCTTTTTATTCTTCATTTTCTGTTTTGCATTCCATGCTTTTCTTCTTTTATTTCAGTTGGGGACAACTTCTGGGGGGGGGGGGGTCCCCAGACAATTATTAGAAACTTGAATCCCCCATATTTTTGATCTACGTTTACACCGAAACATATGGTTTCCCTAAAATACAATATACAGGAGTGCGTTAACAACTACCAGGAACCAACTTGTGGAGGGTACTCGAACTTTGTCTCCTTCTCAGGCTCCTTCTTCCATAATTCCTCCTTCCTCCTTCTTCCTTCCTCCATCTTCTGTTTTGCGTTCCGTGTATTTCTTCAGTGAACCCCCCTCTGGGGGATCCCGAGACATCCTTTACCAACTTACAACCCACATAGTCGAGCTCTACGACTTATAAACATATATTTTGATAACAAAAAGTGGACTAACAAAATATTTATTAACTCAGCACCGCCCCGGCTCCAGCACCTGTTTTTGTCGGTACCAACACCGACTCCTCTGACTCAACTCATTCTCTGACTCCTTCCTTCTCCGACCTACCGGCCTCCGACTCCTTTCTCATTCCACTTAATTTTATGCATTCCGTCCATTTCTAGGCTAGGGACCCCCTCCGGGTGGTCACGAAGACAGCCCTTTTTTGAAATTGAAACCCTCATATTTTGAGATCTACAGGTTCGATAACATATTTAAGGACACCAAATATTGTATTATTATAACAAATTATTTACTAAACTCGGCGGCCACACGCACCGGCTCCAACACAGGGCGGCTTCATCCACACAACCTAGTCTGTTGATTCCTCGTCCTTGCAACCTAGTCCGTTTGTTCCTCCTCTTTGCAATCTAGGCTGTTTGTTTCTCGTCCAAAAACCTAATTTTATTTTGCCCGCACCCACCTTCCGGGGGGTGGCTAACGGCACACCTAACCTTCGTCTACGACAGGTTTACGCATTCACCTGGACAGACGGCAAATTTAGAAGGTGCGATAACCCTTACCCGGATATATATAGTAAATATATATATAAATATATTAATATATATATATATATATAATTATATATATATTATATATATATATAGTATATATATATATATATATATATTTATAGTATATATATATATATAAATTATTAAGTATTAATATATATATAATATTATATATATTATAATGTATATATATAAATATTACGTGAAAAGATTTTACAGGCAAACTGTTCTATTACTACTTTATTAAGGTGCTGATAAGAAAAAGCAAGCGAGATCACTCACTTCCTTGCCACGCGAACCATCCCTCCCACAACTTTCATTGTTCTGTTTTTATGTTCTAGTGCCTTCATCACAAGCCAGAGCACAAAACGGTATGTTAAATTTATATGCTGCCGAGCACCCGACTCGAACTCGTGCCAAATAATCTGGATCTGATTTTTATCACTTCCTCATTCAGCAACGGTACGAAGCGGTAATTAATAGAAAAACTTGGTCAAATCTAATGCAGATAGTATTTAAAATATCTTTTAGTGAAAGAAAGGATCAGATCCCAATTGCTGCTTGGTCAGATCTAAAAGAACAGCAACAACAATAACAACTGTTTTCATGTATTTTCGTAACATTTGAGAATGTTTGGTTTTAGTTCTTCCTCTTTTTTTAATCATTATTTTCATAACTTTTCAAGAAATCAAACTTCTGCATCGCCAAGAGTAGTTTAGTAAAGATATTCTTTTGCGCCAGTTTTTCATTGACATCTATCTCGTAGCTTCTTGCATTTGATTATAAAAACTAATGTTCAAACTTTCATGTTCTTTAAAGAAATACTGAGAGCAGCTATTTTGCAGAGCGACTAGGGTACGAATTCTTAGTTGTTATAGGGAATAAATAGGGTATGCTTCAGCGAAGGTTTGAAACTTCTTCTGAACAATTTGATTGACTGTGTTTTCACCATACAACACTGTAACAAATCAGGAATTCCAGTTCCGTAAAAAAATTCCAATTGCAACTTATTGCAAAAGCCAATGTGCAACACTGTCCTGGTCCGCAATCCAAATGCTGACAAAGTACAATTACCGTGACGATGATTTAGTTGTGGACTGGCTTATAAAACCTAAGTCTAGACAACATTTGGAATTATTACTGTCAAAGGTTTATGGTTTATTGCAATTCCATCCATTTGGGCGAGGAGGTTAATTGAACTGAATGAACAGTGAAGCCTAACGCTCTCATGGATATTATATAAATAAAACTGATAATACTTTGTCCGATTAATGGTAGTTAAGTCAGATATTTGGTGGTTTTCAAGGCTAACTAAAATCAAGGTTATCATCACTTTCGCAGTGTTATGAGACATATTAACAATAAGATAGAGTTACGGAATCAAACGTATCCTTCTAAATGTAATTGACAATAAAAAAACTGAGGCCATGAAACGCTTTAGCGCAGTGAAGAAGTATGAAGTAACAAATATAATACAATTGCAAACTCTCAGTCGGCTTGATGTTTGACAACTCCTGTAATGGGCTAAATTAAAAAGAACAGCGTTTTGGGATGTAAGATATCAAAAATTAAACGGAATGCGTTCAAACATTTTGATAAGAAAAAAAGCACAACCCTAATATATATAATAATATATATATATATATATAGTATATATATATATATCTATATATATAATATATATAATATATATATATATTATAATATAATATTATATATATATATATTCCTCGTATTACTCTTCGTTTATATGTTCAGAACGCTGAGTAACAACAGATACTCGGAATTTCATCTTTCGCTGTTGAGAGCCTTCTTCACCAACAGTAAGCTTATATGGTTTAGACTTTTGGGTTTGTGTTTCGAGGTTAATTAACCCATCAACACATGTTGTTAATAAACTCTTTTAACTTAGTTATTATTACAGTAAGATATTAAATAACAACTATTGGTTTTTTGGGTTATTCGTATTATATTCAAACAAGTCGCTGACTTAAAATTAGCACAATAACATTATTTACCATTTTTATTATACATAAGACGTCTCTTAAAGGCAAACAGATGAAGTCCATGTCTGAGGAAGAGAGAGAGAGAGGAAGAGAGAGAGAAGAGAGAGAGAGAAAGAGAGAGAGAGAGAGAGGAGAGAGAGAGAGAGTTATAAATATACGCGTCAAAGTCAAGTTTAATATGTGTTTACCAATATAAAAGTTATTCCACGTAAAATAAAATATAAAACCCTATAAAATTACCTATAAATATTATAACCTAACACTAGACTTTAAGTATGAAGAATCACCAAAAGCAGTACGAATATGTACTATAAAGAATCATAAAATAAAAACTGCTTTTTGCTTTAAAAAAAATTTCTTGCATTCGTTTTCTTTAATATTGGTTTTCTATAAATGATAATGGTATAACTTGTTGTATTTTAATAAGCATAAAGTTTCTCTAAACATTAATGATATTATAAAATTACAAGTTTATAATTCATTTTATTTTAGTTACTATATATATATATATATATATATATATATATTATATTATATATATATATATATATGTTAATATTATATATATATATATATAATATATATATATATTATATATATATATATATATATATATATATATATATTATATATATTATATATATATATATATTATATATATATATATATATATATATACTATAATGTATAATATATTATATATATATATATATATATTATATAATATATATATTATATATAATATATATATATATATATATTATATATATATATTATTATTATAGAAATAGTAGTAGTAGTAGTTATTGCTTCTAATATTATTTATAATTAAATTTATATCGTTTCATACTATCTCTATTACAATGTATATACATTAGACCGTTGATAATTTAGAGATGAATGAATCCATTGCACTTTTGATACTTGAAAAACCGTTAGATTATATAACTACGAAGGGAAAAATATAATCTATATATATATTCCTAGTATTTTTTTACAATTAATTGACGTTTTTCCCATTCAGTATCTAACGTTTCAGTATCTAAAAAGTGCATGTCCTCATCTCTTAAATTCACGCTAATGTACATTGAAGGAGTTTTGAAAGCTCAAATATATAATTTAGATAAGTCATAATCTACATTTTAAACTTTATCAATAATTATTGAAGGAAATACCATTTAAAAAATAATGTAACTTAATTGTTATTTTTTTAAAAAGTTTCAAGACATTTGGAACTTTAAGTACTGATAATTTGAATTTTAATTCATCATTCAACATTAAGTGTAGGCGGTTTTTGCTAATATAGCCATTTGATATAGTAATAAACATAGTAAAACAATATGACATATGATAATATAAATATGTATTTTATGAGATTTAGTAGCTTTATAGAACAGAATGTAATATATCAAAATGTAAAAGATGTGTAAGTAAATTATCTCCATTTTATGAAAATAATTGTTACATCATTTATTATATATTGCACATAAATTTAGTATTATATTTATATATTAAAATTTAATCCTTCATTTCATATTAAGTGTGTTTTTAGATCATTGTGATAAATCATTTTATATTCCTTATTTTCTTTAACTAATTTTTTAACGCATAAAAACATAATAAAATACATTTTTATTACAAAAACTGCTAAAAAGCTAATTTTTGAAAAGTTCAATAAACTTGAAGCGCTCCAGTTGTCTAATTCACAATGAACAATGCAGTGATATGTATAAAAATACTAACATTGCAGTAGCTTCATTAGCTTATTTTTAAAAAAAAAACAACACTTTAAAAAAAACTTCAAGATGTAAGTATCCCTCTACCGTTTTCTAAGACATTAAACTCAGTAGAACTCAATTCGGCATTTTTCGATTGATTCCGCTAATTTTTTTTGTAATAAATTCTTTTCATACAAATTTTCATTCTCACTTAGCTAACATTGATGCATTATTGGTAAATTCCTGCTAACATTAATAGCATTATTCGTAATTTCCAGAACATAAACTGAAAGAAGCAATAGTAAGAACTCTGAAATAAATATTTTTTAATAGTTGTTGAAAATTATTGTTTCAAATTTCAATTAATTGTAGCAGCTCATCGTGATCTAAGAAATATGCAAGAAAGGCTTCAGCTAACAAGGGTGAAATTTATGTACGATACAGGAAAACAGATGAAACGGTTGTCACAAATAATACGCTGAAGATTTAGTGCGAAGAAAAACTTTGTGCTTCGAAAAATTAGTCACGAAAATAAAATCAGAAGACGCAAAATTAGCAGTAAATTGAATTGTTATCTTTAAATGTCATTGAAATTTCTAACCCAATATTAGAAATTGCTAAGATGGCTTAGAGACGTCAACCACTTTAAATTGTAGATTTAAGCCCATTTAATAGTAACAATTTTTCCTCGCAGGGGGATGGCTGATTGATTTGAATATTTGGTATAGAACGAGCTAGTTTTTTTTGCTATAGATAAACTTAAATACAAAAATTTTTTGCTATTTATTTTAGCTTTTTTTTAAAATAAGAATTTTCTGATTTAACATCAAGTTTAAATATACCTATTGTTATTAACAATTGCATGATTTTATAAACGAAGTTTAATACGTTCTTGCATTTGAGTATGTTGAAAATTTCAAACCCTGACATTAAATACTATACTCTTCTCTCTCTCTCTCTCTCTCTCTCATCTCTCTCTATATATATATATAATATATTATATATATATATACTATATATATATTATATATATATAATATTTAGTATATATATATATATAATATATATAATATATATATATATATAAATAATATATATAATATAATATATATAATAATGGCTGAAAAAAATTTATATCTGGTTGAATAATCAGCTCCATGGGTGGGTCCGGCTTATACATATTTTAAATGTTAAAGAAAATTACAGAAATTCCAAAATAGGGGCGAAAAATTAGGACACTTTTCCAAAGAAGTTTATCTAAAGAAATTTAGTAAACATTTAATAAATATAAAAATCGTGGTAGGAAATAATAATTTTTTTTACAAAGAAATAAATAAATAAATAAATGTATATGTTTATCGTACGTCTGGCAAGGTTTGAGCGGCTTTCAAAAAAAATGATTTTTTTTTAAGGGGCAACTAAACCATTTTTTATACGAAATAAAATATTTTTTTCCTAGGGGTGACTTAAGCTAACCTAACCTAACCTATCCTAACCTAACCTAACCTAAGCTAACCTCATTTCACCCCTAGAATAGCGATGGCAGGAAAAAAAATCAATTGATATAAATTAACTGATTTTTTCACTTGATTTTTTGTATCAAAAAATCATGATTTTTTTACTTTTTTTATTTTTTGCTTTTTATATATATATTTTTTAATTTTTTGGTATATTTAAAAAAAATTATAATGATAATATTATAGCAAGGCTAATAATATGTTCCAAATTTCTACACAATTGTCAACAAGGGATCATGTTGCAAAACGATTTCTTTATTTCTGATGTAACATTTATTCAATATTAGCAAATATTCGGGGATCTATAGTATTATTCCCTATTAAAATTACCGATTTCTCATATCGATAATTTTTATATATATATGAGTTTTTAATATATATTTTTTTTCAATTTTCAACAAACTATTGGCATTGCAACCAGTCTGTCTGCTGTTTTCAGTTGTGCGGCCCTATTTTAAGATTTGATTTACATAGATTGAATATCACTTCAAAAATAATACTATATTGAGCTATATTGATTATAATTGAAAATAAACGAAAAATAAAAACAAAAAACAGAAAAGAAAATCAAATTCATATTAAATTTCAATAATAATAATAATAATAATAATATAATAATAATAATAATAATAATCAATAATAATAATAATAATAATATAATAATAATAATAATAATAATAATAATCATAATACTAATAATAATAATAATAATAATAATAATAATAATAATTTAAATATTTGTACTTAACATAATAATAATAATAATAATAATAATAATAATAATAATAATAATAATAATAATAATAATAAATAATTAAGGAGACTTTTCAAAGTAATTTCCCCTATTAAATATATAATTTATTTTAGTGTTCCATTATATATATATATATAGTATATATATATACTATAATATATATATATATATATATTAATATATATATATATATATATTTAGTCTATATATATATATATAATAAATATATATATAATATATATATATATATATATATATATATATTATTATATTATATAATATATATATATAACTATATACGTATATAGATATATATATATATATATATATATATTATGTATTAAATATATATATATATATATAATATTATTATTATATATATAATATATTATATAATATATATATATATAATATATATATAATATTATATATATATATAATATAATATATATACTAATATATATATATATATATTATATATAATATATATAATATATATATATATATATTATATATATATATATATAATAATATATATATAGACAATATATATATATTATATATATATACCTATGATATATATAATATATAATATATATATATACTATATATATATATTAAATATATATATATATATATATATATATATATATATATATTATATATATATATATAATAAATAGTATATAGTATATTTCTAGTCTAATTAGTAATTTGTTCCCAACGAATCTCTATCTCATGAATTTGGAGGGTTCATTACCCTACTAGTAGGGTCTTGGTAGGGGAAACGTGATATGTATATTTTTTGCTTTGTCTAAGAGTCTACACCACTTGTAGTGGTTTCATTATTTCTTTAAAATCTGACACAGTAGTGATTTTTATGTTATGAATATTGTTTCTATTGTATGTTTTGGGCTATATTTTTAGTGGCGTGAGTATTATTTCAAAGAGTTTATAGTCGGCGAGGTAAATTTTTTGTATTTAGATAATATTTTTGTATACTCAAATGTTTTTTTTTTTAAATTTCCCCAAAAAATATTTTGGGAAAATTTATTCCAAGGACAAATCTAAAACTATTGCATATACCAAAAATTAATTAAATAAAACATGTGCGTCTCCCCAGAATACAAAAGCCCTGAAAATTTCATTCAGATGGATGAGAAGAAAATACTTTTTTGGTAATTTTTTTCAAATTGTTCAACCCCCAAAAATTAGGTTTTGAATATAAGCCATTGCCTCAGATTTAGATCATATCAATAACTCGATCAAATTTAGGAAATAGTCAAATTTTTGTAAATTTCAAGTTTAAAGTCATTTAAAAAAAATTGTACGACGACTTTCCGGAAAAATGTAAAAGGAACATAAAATTAAAAAAAAATGAAAATAGAAAAGAAATTACTATAGACATAAAAACATCCAAAAACGACGTTTTTAGAGTTCAGAAAAGCTACAGTTTGCTATTTTTGATCAAAAGTCGCTGAAAATTAAGAAATTTGGGTTTGTATTTTAAGATTAACGCATTACACTATCAGAATAAAAAATTAAACCCTCATTTAAAACTTTTAGTTTGAATATATCCAGGATTTTCTATTCCTCAAAGGTAAGTTTTTATACAGATGACAACAAACGTTGCAAACTCATTACATCTGTTTTCAAGATTTTTTTTTATTTTGATTTGTACCATTAAAAAGGATTTAGTTAAATATGTTCTCAAATAATGAGGAATCAGGAGAAATGAAGAGTAATAAAAAGAATAAACATGAGAAAAAATAACTTTTCAATGCAGTTTTTAATTATTCAAGTTGCGTAAAAAAGGAAGAATCATAAAGGAAGAAATGATAAAAATATTAATTATCATTTACAAATATCAGATTAAGGTGGCAATGGCTTAGATATAAGTGGGTTTTGAAGAGACAGGAAAAACCTTCCTACATTCAGATACAACTTGTAACAGAAACTGCCGTTGTTCTTCGACTTTCGTCAAACAGGAATTGGAGTCCTAGAAAAAAATTTAAACCCCCGTTTCCATCGTACGAATAACTTTGATTTAAAATAGTTTAACTATTTTCTACTTTAAATAATGTTGATATTCACACCATGCATCAGGATTAGAGTTAAAAATTCTGTATCATTTTCAAATCTCTTAAAAATAATTTAGAGTTGTGGAAGAGAGACAAAAAATTCAACTTCTTTTGTCCCCAATAACTAATTCCACCTTGTTTTAAACTGAGTGTTGCCTTTACATCCCTTTCATCATCACAATCATTATCATTTTTCTTCTGGCTGATGTTAAATTTTAGAGTCAGAGCTTTTTTTGACATTTTTCAAAAGTTTTCATAGTTCGCATCTGAAATTGCTATGTCAATCGCCATTAATTAGTTTGATCATTATAGACAATGCTTGTCTGCAACCTCTTTATTAAATTTTCGTGCAGTTACAACGATTATTATTGTGATCTACGGGTAAGGTCTAAGTTGGGTTTGGGGGAGTTGAACCACGCTATTACATAAATATTGATTAATAAATAACAAATATCTAAATTTTTTTCTCTAAATTTGCTAATGAAAATTGATAAAGAAAATTATATTTGGAAAGAATAAATGGCCTTTGCCATCATCAGGCGTAATGACTAGGCAGCCAGGAACTGCTCTAAAAAAAATGTATTTCGGAGGAAGACGTCCTAAGAAAAATTAAAACCAGTTTAATAAATTCTTTAATAATCATCCCTGAGCTGTTGAATTTTTAATTGTTGAAAAAAGCTTGAACAATTTTAATATATATGTATTTTTATATCTATATTTTCTTTTAAAAAATACCACAATTTTTATTTTGTCTTGCCCCTAGCTTTAACACCACGCCAGTCTGAATATTTAATAATATCTGGCTAAGGTACAGTGGTCGTGTTTCATTTTACAATCAAAATTGTTTTTAGAAGGATAAACACGAAAATCTGAAGGTTTCCTGCTTCTTATGGAAAGTTTTTTCTTTATAATTGTGTTCTAGCAAAACGCAGACTCCCCTGAAGCCTTCCTGTATTTGATGCAGTGGTATCAAAAACACATTGCCTGGATTTTCCAAACTTCCACAACTGTTCAACTGCTGAAAATAGAGCTTTTGCTTGGGAAATTTCAAAACTAATTTGAAGCTGAGGAACTAGTGTGAACTGTCCTTCCCATAAACTTATCAAACCTCTACCCTCTTTACATATTCTTTATTCAAAGTATTTAAAAACAAATTCCCTCCCACGTGCCAAAGGTTGCTGATAAGGCAGCTTCCATTCTGTGAATATATTTTTTGATATATCTTTTGGAATTTCTGTCTGCAGTGTTTTCATTACCCTTTTCCTTAAAATTAAATTCAATGGGTCATAACTACGCTTCTGCCAGACTTGATATTATTCGATCTGCTTCTTATCAAAAATACTACACTTAACTAACTAATAAGAACAATTTTCCAATAATAATCTCTTTCATTTCCTCGATTAGTGCTTTCTCTTCTTTATTTCTGCACCCTACTTTCCTCTGTCTGAAAAATTATCATCCATTTCCGTATCTTCTTTCGTCGGCTCCTCTTCCTCTGATATGCTGATTATTGAAGATTTCAGTTTTATCATCTTCATCTTCAAACTTTAATATAAACCAAACAAAATAAAAATAAACGCATTAACTCCACAGATATTTGGCTTGGATTCATGCTATAACGGATAAGAGAAAAAAGAAAGAAGTTGAATAAATAAAAGTTTTAGTTAATGTAAACTATGTATCACGTAGTCTCTAATAACACGAAAAATAAAAAGAATTGAGAGAAACTCTGACGCTCACTACATTTTATCTTGATCTTGGACTTCAGCTGCTCGTCTCTTTCTCTTCGTTGTTCACTTTGTGAATTTCGTGTCAACGCTTTCATGCGCCAGGGACGTCCTTTTTCTCTTTTGAGTAACATAAGCTAAATTTCAAATGTATTTCTCCCACCATAAAAATCATTATCAAGAGTTGAACTTAAAAGGATTTTATCAGACTGTACGTGCTGATCTGGTAGCGTTATTTTTTAGTTTTCTTTACTCTCCATAGTCTTTTCAAGTTGAACAAAATTCTTTAAAGCGTCCTGATTGTATCTTAGCTCTTTCGGAAAAAAAAAATTTGTAACTTCCTGTATTGTAAGTCTTGGAGCTTCTCTGGTTTATTTTCACTTGGCGCATATTATAAAATGAACATCGTAAAACTTGATAAATAGAACCAAATTACTTTTTGTGAATTGATGAGGAGACAGCTCTCCAATTAAAAAATATTGTGTTTCTTTTCGTCGAACTCAATTTTCGCTGATGCTGTGTAGACGAATATTGAAATGAAAACCTTCAAGACAACTTTTTTTTCCCCTGAAATAAGCTAGAATTAATGTTCCTGGGGCGGTGGTTTTCTTTTATAAAGGAAAACTGCCGCTTCTTTTCAACTCACATCAATTGATGTAGCTCCTGTTAGCGTTATTAAATTCAGCTAAAACTTGGCCAATCTCATTTGTTAGACAATTGGCAACTTATAGGGGGCCCCAGAAGATAAAAAGAAAAAAAAGTTCTCACTCCTTATTAGAGGATGGAAACTTTTCAGGACCTTTCTATCTTAGGATAAATTACAATTTCAAACTGACCAGAACCTACTGCGGCAGTTAAATGAACCCTCCATTTCATGGGATAGAGAATTCGGTGTTTGCAAATTAATTTAATTATAGCAAATAGTAAATTTAGGTTCATTTCAGGAAGGCGATTGTTCAGGCTACTTTTATGGATGAGAGTTTTGGAAGTCAACCTGGCAATGGGTTTACCAAAGAAAACTCCTTGGAAAAAGGATTTAGACAAACATGTAAAACAGATTTTATTTTGCATTTATACAAAATTATTCTAAATCGACTACTACTACTCTACTACTACTACTACTACTACTACTACTACTAACTAGCTACTACTACTACTACTAACTACTGACTACTACTACTGTTAATATTGCTACTATAATTACTACTACTACTTCTACTACTAACACTACTAACTCTGCTGCATTGCTCCTACAATTAATAATAATACCATAAAAATAATATTTACTTTTATCGGTTCGTCGGAAATATTTTTTAAATTTTTTAATATATAATTTGCAATTTTATTTTACTTTGAGTGTTAAAAAACCAAGTTTTCCTTTTACCATATTAATTAACAGATGAAGGGTAGGGTAGAAATTTTTTCCTTTAACCTTGATCCCATTGGGAATAAAATCAGGTTAGACTTACACACAAAAGGAGTTGTCCCAAGGTTTCTCTTGTAATCTTTTCTAAGACACAAAAGCTTCTCCCTTCATGGCAGTTTCGGTGATTTTATTTCCTTCAAAGACGAAGTATTTAGGTTCTTTTTCAAAGTTTTGTTCTCAAAAATCATGAAAAGCAAAGAATAAAAATAACAACTTCAATGTTTAAAGAAATAGAATCACCGAGGGTTGCCAGGAAGGGAGAGCTTTTATGTCTCTTTTTGACTGGAAATGCAATTACAACGCGCATCGGCCGAGATTACAAGACAAAGTTTAAGACAATTCCTTTTGTGGACAACTCCTATTCAGTCAAAGATGAAATAATGGTCAGTGTATTTTTACTCGGCTATATCAATTCAGGCTTTTACTATTCCCTAATGATTCTTGTCTTGATAAAATATACAACTCAATTTGTTATTAATTTTGAAATCAGCAGAAAAATAGAAACTTCATTTACTATTACAAAATACCTTCTCTTAGGACGCATTATTTAGTT
>JABUQX010033044.1:0-10000 GCA_015478945.1 Trachelipus rathkii
CAGAGAGAGATCTCAATCACGGTGGAGAAGAGGAGCAAGATGGGTCAACGATAGCACAGAGACAACAGCTCGATAGCCCATTAGAGTGTAGGAGGAAACTGGCATAAATGAGATCAAGAATAGTATGAGTAGTATGTACAGAAAATGGAGGAGAAAGGGATAAAAACTGGGGAAGGAACGGGTAATAAGAACGGACATTAAAATAAAAATATAAGAAAAATAATACTAACCACCAGAAAAGTAAAAAAGATAAGAAAAAGAATAATAAAAATAACAATCTAATACAATAATAAAAATAATAATGGTAATATCTATAGAGAACATAAGTGTATAAAAATTATTAAACAAAAAGAGTGGGGGGGCAAAGGAGAGAGACTTAGACATCCACAAAAACATTAAGCATACTGGAGCGACTGCAGCCGAGAGCGGACGCTATTGAAAAGAGTGGCAAAAAGGAAAGAATGATTCATTAAGAAAGGAATTAGGAGAAGAGAACCAAGAAACACAAGAGTGGCAAGCAAGGAATTGGATCTTTTGAGTGTGGGGAAGGGAGATGGTTTCTGAAGAACATTTGATCAACTGTGGCAAAACTTTTTAGATAAAAGAAGTTGCAAAAAAATTTTTTATAAAAATTTTAAACAAAATTAAAACTTATTTTAATTAACGGATAGGAGCAACAAAATTTAACTTCTTGTTCTTTCTTGATTATAATAAATAAAATAAATGGACGAACATAGTAGATACTTAAGACTATCGGCTTGAGGAGGACCCAATTTCTAACGCCGGACAAACACAGAACCTGATTTAACGCAAAAGGGCGAGAGCAGCTTCAATCTCAGAGGACTGCCGCGGAGTGGGAGAGAAAGGGACACGTCGGTTATTCTCGAACTAGGGGCTATACGGCTATAGCTATAGGATATAGGCTATATGATATAGGCTTGATATGACTATGAGGCCTATATTCTAGCTTCTCAGCACGTGCCGACTATATCTAGAATATCACCGGCTTAGTGTCTACCCTTAGGTTATTGGGTATGGGGATCGATTGGTGTATATTAGAAGGTGCGAGGATGCTTCCTTCTATGAGGTATTACCCTACCCCCCTTTTCGTTACCTTTTCTAGCATGACATGTCTACGGTCATAGAATATCAATCCACGGTATTTAGTGCTACACCTAGGTTATAGGGTTAACGGGGAAGTCGATTTGGTGTGTATTAGAAGGTGCTTGGATGCTTCCTTCTATGAGTTATTACCCCACCCCCCTTTTCGTACGCCTTCTAGCATGACAGGTCCTACGTCATAAGAACACGGCTAATAATGGTGTCTACTCCTAGGTTTATAAGGTACGGGGAGTCGATTGGTATTACCTTAGAAGGTGCTAGGTTGGTTCCATCTATGAGTTAGTATCCCCCACCCCCCTTTCTAACCCTTCTTGTGCGATATATCGTATATGCCTGAATATTTCCGATATTTGTTCGATTAGTACATATTCGACACTGCTGAATCGATCGCTGTGGTTTACAACTGGAATCGACTTCACCTCCTAACAAGATTTACGTATTAGATATGACCCTACCCCCTTTGTCTAAACATTTTTGTTTCTTGAAGTTATGAAGCGCAGATTTAGATGGTTTAGCTAATGTTTTTGAGGTATGCCGTAGTCGATTGCCGCTATTTGCGAGCATGACTTTCAGTCGTTGCGTTTAGAACGCACCAACCATTGCGTTTTTCATAGATGGCGTACCTTCGTCAAAAACTTATATGACGGGGTGCAAACAGGGGTACGAATTGTCTCAAGAAGATAAAGATTCCCAGTAAGTTACTTCCCGGAACGCCATAGTCCCCAGGGCCCGCAGGGGGTCACTTTAGGGGTAAGAAAATGACCCAAAATGACATAATCTTAGCAACCAGAGGTTTAGAGGTCATTCATATCTTCCTTCAAAACTTGGTAATGTCTTCCTTAATGATGGTGCACATTGCGTTGCATCTCAATGTCTTCCACAGCGCTACGTCAAAGGGGTTGGGGACCCCACCGCCTTAAAATTTAAAAAATGACTTAGAAAGCTGAGAAAGTGGTGAGTGGTATAGAAGAGAATAAATGAAATAGAATGGCTATGTTAAACTAATTGGCGAACCAATATGGAGCGCGGAGCGGAAGCTGGTGGTTGGCGGGCTGAATGGAAATTCAGGCTCCTCACTATATTAGAACAAATGAGGTGTCTACATATATGTTTTCATAGGTGTAGAACTCATTTTGAAGGGTTTCAGTTGGCATAACTGATTCTTCTAGCTTCTAGCACGACATGCCTATCATCTTAAGAACACACTCATCTTAATGATACCCTATGTTATACAGGTACGTAGAGTCCGAGGGTATATATTAGAAGGGTTAGGATGCTTCCTTCTACCGAGTTAGTACCCAACCCTTTTCTAGCACTTCTAGCATGACATGTCCTACGTCATAGAAATACACCTATAATATTAGTGTCTACTTATGTTTTGAGGTAATCGGGATTCGTTGGTGTGTATGTAGAAGTTGCTTAGGATGGTTCTTCTTCTAGCGATTGACCCCTTTAGGTCCGCTTAGCCCCTTTTCTGATGTTTTGGGTTGATATTTTCGGTCTTGGCCTTGATATTTCGGCTTTGATACGGTATCAAGGCCTGAAATTGACCTTTTATAAAAGTTTCGTGAGGGATTAAGTGAGATTAAAGCTCGAGCACATGTAAGGTATCTGACGCACTACCTTGTTGTAGGGAACTGTCTAACATGAGGTCATGTAGGTATCTGCCCCTAACTTAAGGCCCTGTATGTAACTATCCTACCTCAACAGCTACACTATCACACCACACACACATACACCACACACACACTCGCTAGGTGTACTTATCACACACAACAACGCAACCCGCTAGGGCTATCATACAACACGCACACACGATATGGCTACTTAGTACACACATACACCCCCCATAGACACTTAAAGCTCACACATATACCTACACCTACACACGTTTACACACACACACAACACACACACCTGATGACAACTTATACCACATACACCAACCCATTAGGACAACTTACCCCCACCATAGACACTTACAACACTCACAACAGACACCGAACACTCACAACAGACAGCTACACCTAACACACAACACACACACACACACACACACACACACACACACCACCACACACCACACACCATACACACTACTACACACTAATAATTTTGATGCTCAACTTTGTGTCGTCGCTTTGAATGGCTCAAGTTTTTGATGCTCAAGCTTTGATGCCTCAATCTTTGATGCCTTCAGTTTGATGACTTCATTCTTTGATGCTTCAGCTTTGATGACTCATCTTTGTTAGTAAAAAAAAAAGGGAGGAAGAGAGATAAAAGAAGAAGGAAGAAGAAGTGAGAAGAAGAAGAAGAAGAAGAAGAAGAAGAAGAAGAAGAATGAAGAAGAAGAGAGAAGAATAAGAAGAAGAAAGAAGAAGAAGAAGAAGAAGAAAGAATAGAGAAGAAGTTCTCAATATGACGGAGCACACGAGCCGGAGCCGGAGTTTGTGATGGCGGAGTCAGACTGGAATTCTGGTTCCAGTTACATATTGAGTCAATTGAGACTGTGTTTTATTTATATATATTTTTCAAAGAACTAGATTCCGAATATTGGGTTTCGTAAACCCTAAAATGCAGGTTCGAGGAACCTTCCTTTGAGTGGATCCTCGCCTGGAAAAAAAGAAATTGAAGCTGCACCGGTAAAATATCTGAGAGTGGGTGTGAAGTCCGATAAAGAAGAGAAAAGAAAGTGGCAATATGACTAATTAACGAAGTTAGTGAAATATGTAAGAACAGGAATGTTGTTGCCGGAATAGTTTTTGATTTCATGAAGAATCTTCCTTTACCATCACACTCAATAGATGTCTAGGACGTCTGTCCCCAATGAAATGGGAGCCGGGAAACCTTCCAAACTATGAGTGTACCTCTTTTAAATGAAATTTAAAAGGATATAAGTTAATAATTCATAGACTTACGCTTTTGTCTATGAATCAGTCAATAAAATAAATATGTAGAGCAGGCCCCTATGTTGTAAACAATAATAGTATAAACTTAACAAAGAGAATTAGTGGTCTCTCGCTTAGCCATAGCGTACAGACATGGTATAGTTCATAGTTCTGATGCAGAATGAATATCAATCAAAACTTGCCATTGAGACTTGTTTATGTTGATATATAGTATTTGGTCCAGAGGTCCTATATAAAGGTATGGTGTATGTGTATGCATGTGTATAATGTGTAGTGTGTATGTGTATGTAGGTTAGAGGTGTCGTATAGCACATAGTCTTACAATTTTTTATTTAGTTCGAAAACATGAGGTATATTATCTTTATTAGAAATGGACCTGGGCGGGGTTTCAAGAACAATTTGGTATTGTACCAACATCAAGATATACCGGAAGATTAAATGTGTAATGGTTAGATGTTAGTTGCGCGTTAAAGTAAAGAAGTTGGAGACTTAAAGTTTTTTTAAAGGTTAAAAATTTTCCCCATGTCGAAGGAGTAGAGTTGCGTGGCAGATTTTTTGTTGTTTGTTTTTTTTTTTTTTTTTTTTTGTTTGGGGGGTGGTTTTTGTGGTTTGTTTTTTGTTTTGTTTTTTTATCACTTTCATTTTTTAAAGGGGATCGGGAGGTGATGAGTATTAATGATCAAACGTTTTCTTTTTTTGTATAAAACATTGTCTTTTGACTGAAAAAAACATTTTTGCGTTGTTGTTCGAAGAAACATTTTTCTTTTGATTGAATAACATTTTTATTTTTTGAAAAACATTTTTAAAAACATTGTTTCCTTCAGAAAAAGTGTTAAATTTCCTACGAAGATAACATGATTTTCGGGACCATAGAGCATAAAGCAGTTAAAGACACTAAGCATAACCCTCCTAGGGGCCCACCCCACCCCCAACTCACCTCAATGTTTTTATGCTTTACCAGTACATACAATTAATAAAATAATATGTCCATCACCTATTTTTCTGTTTCAAATCATATACATTTGGTATTTCACTTACCCGCTTTTTCTTAAAAGCTTTTTAAACAATCTTAAGACTTAAATAAATATATTTTAATTTATATCATATATATATATATAGTATATATATATTATATTTATATATTATATATATTCGTATGATATATAATATTATATAATATATATATATATTATATATGATATATATATATATATATATTATATATATAAAGCTATAATAATAAAATCAGCTCAAATTAAAACAAATTTCCACTACTTAACAACAGTAAAATAACGTAACATAGCATAGCAAAATTACGCTAACATATTCACGATTTTTTCATGCATGTCTTTTACATATCATGTTAATCTTTACATTTAACATAGTATAATATTTAACGCAAAGATTTATCTGTATCTAAACCTAAGAACGATTGTTAATTAAGACTAAGAATAAATCTGCACACTGCACACACTACAGCACCACACATAGCACACATACACAAAACACAGCACACACACACAACACACACACACCACGAACATACAGAGGAATTTTGGCAACGGTAATCAAAGTTTTCAACATTAATTAAAGCTAACATAACGCATCACCTAAAATAAGAATAGTAATGTCAACGGCAAACCGAACATACTTAAGCGACGAATAAACAGCTAACATGTAACTAAGATTTCCATGAACTTAGACAGCAGTAAAAGTAACAAAAAGCATACAAAAACGTAAACTATTCACAACTTTTTCATGCATGCTTTAACAATAATGCCAATGTTAATTTACATTAAACATAGTAATATTTAAGCAAAGTTTAACGTATCCTGAACATAAACAATATGGAGAATGTAACTAATAATACAGTTGAGTTAAACGAGACACAAACTCAAACACACACATATACACACACAAACACACATACATCACACATCACACCACGAATATATGTAAACGTAACAATGTTTTTACAATTAAAACGCAACATAAGCCACACCTGAAACTACAGAAATATAATATACCCGATACAAAATTAACATAACTTAAGACACGAATCAACTGTTTTACATCAAGCAAAGTTCAGTAACTTAACATCAGTAAAAGAGCATAAACACTTACATACAAAACGTAAACCTATTCACACTTTTTCTTCAAGCATATCTGGGACATATCAATTTAATTTTACATTGAAATGGTAAATAAATTACAAAGATTTAATCATACCCCTGTCTTAATTATATACTGACAAACAATAAATGCTAACGTAGCAAGTTTTTCGCATTAACATAGTAATATTTAACAAAAAATCATTTTAAGACAGAGCACAACCTTCTACCACGTTCAAATCCAAAACGAATATGACGATAAAATAAGTCTCGAGAGAAAAGATAAGGCAATATTACTGGAACAAACACAAGTCTAAGAGATAAGGGATATTTCAACCAATCACGGAAAGGTATAGGAATATTTCAGCTCAAGTCAGCCAGAGTAAGGGGCAAATATGAGGATGACTGGATATGTCCCAGACATGGAATTAGCATCCAAGGCCTAGGACATGGGGGGGGTGGGGGGGGGGGGGTGGGGCCCCTGGTGGGTGTTTGCTGTAGTGTTTTACTGCTTTATGGTCCCTAAAATCATGTTTTTTCGTGGAAATTTAACAACTTTTTTTCTAGAAACATTGTTTTTTTAAAATGTTTTTCAAAAATATAAAAATGTTTTTCATCACAAGACAATGTTTTTCGAAAAAAACAAAAATGTTTTTCATCAAAAGACACTTGTTTTTCAAAAAAAACATTTGGTATTATACATGAAAAATATATAAATTTAATGCCATCGACATGAAAATTTAACTTTAACTTTAACTTTATCTCCAATTTAACTTAACGTCTAACTTTAACTTTAATTTGGTATGAAATCAGGCTTTTTCTTAAAATGAAATAGCCTCAGTTTAATAAAAATGTAAGACTATTGTTGTTAGACCTCTAACAAAACATAGTCATCATACATCACATAACATATACACATGCATACCATACCCATACTTTTATATAGGACTGATTAATCATTACATTAAACAAGTCGAATTTGCAGAGTTCTTGAACTTGAATATTCGTTGTACAACATAAGGTAATACCATTTTGTATGTGCTAAGAGAGAACCCATTAAGTTCCTCTGTGTAAGTTTTATATCTACTTTGTAACATAGGGCTGCTGCTACATATATTTATGCAACATGGGGGCTGTTGATAGAGCGTAAGTCTATGTATTTTTAACTTATATCCTTAAAATGTTTCATTGTAGGGTAATACACCTCATTTTGGGCGTTCGGCTGCCCAGTCTCAATTTGGGGTCCCTAGACATCTTTGAGTGGTAATGGGAAACTATGTTATTATATTCTACTATAAAAAACGTAATATAAACACACTAATATATGGTGACAAGTACATATTTACTAATTCGGCACCGAGCACCGACCCTCGCACGCGTGCCGATACCGATAACTCAAATGATTCATTTGTTCTATCTTACGAACCTTCTATTTCCTTCCTTCATCTTCTTCTCTTGCCCTGTACTCTGTAATTTTCTTTTTTTCCAGCGAGCGACTCCACTCAAAGGGTTTCTTGAACTCATTTGGGTTACGAAACCCAAATTATTCGAATCTATTGTTCTTTGATAAAAAATATATACAATAAACACGTCTCTAATTGACAATATGCAACTGGAGACAGAATTCCAGTCTGACTCCGCCATAAAAAAATCAAACTCCGGCTCCGGCTCCGGCTCATTATGCTCCGTCAGGGCGACTTCTTCTTCTTCTTTGCTTTTTCTTCTTCTTCCTTTTTCTTCTTCTCTTTCTTCTCTTCTTCTTCTTCTTCTTCTCTTATGCTCCTCTTCGCTCCATTTTTTTTTCCCAGTAACTAATAGATGTCATCAAAGCTGAGTGCAATCAAAGATGCAGTCATCAAAGCTGAGGCATCAAAAGTTGAGGCATCAAAGCTGGGCACTCAAAAATTGAGGCATCAAAGCTGAGAAGCATCAAAGTTGAGGGCTCTAACACTGATATAGGTGTGTGTGGTGTATGTGTGTGTGTGGGTGTCGTGTTGTGTGGTGAGTGTAGGTCGTAAAGTGTCTATGGGTGGCGTGTAAGTGTCTATGGGTGAGTGTAAAGTGTCTATGGGTGGGTGTAAGTGGTCTATGGGTGTGTAGTGGGTGATAGAGTGCTCCATAGTTGTGTGTGTGTGTGTGTGTGTGTAAAGTGTGTAGGTGTAGGTATGTGTGTGAGCTTAAGGGTGTCAGTGGGGGTGGAATATGTGTTATGAAGTAGCTATCCGGTGCTGCGTGTGTGATAATTAGTCCTAGCAGGTTGCGTGTGTGTGTGTGTGGTGTATAAGGTAACTAGCGGGTTGTGTGTGTGGGTGTGGTGTGTGTGTGTATGTGTTGTGTGTGTGTGTGTAGGTGTGAGGTTAGGACAGTAACATACAGGGAACTATTCAACGTTAGGGCGATAACCTTACATGACCTCATGTTAGGACATGTTCCCTACACAGGTACTGCGTCAGATACCTACATTTGTGCTCGACTTAATCTCACTTAATCTCTCACAAACTTTTATGAAAGGTCAATTTCAAGCCTTGATAAGGCCCAAGCCGAAATATCAAGGCCAAGACCGAAATATCAGAGGCCAAAACATCAAAAAAGGGGGCTAAGCGACCTAAAGGGGGGTCAATTATCGTAGAAGGACGGAACCATCCTAACAACTTCTAATACACACCAATCGAATTCTCATACCTCAAAACATAGGGGTAGACACTATATTCAGGTGTATTCTATGACGTAGTGCACATATCATGCTAGAAGTGCTAGATAAAGGGTTGGGTACTAACTGGTAGATAGGAAGTCATCTCTAACCACCCTCTAATGATTATACCAAGTCGATCTCGTACGTACCTTATACATAGGGATACGGCATTAATATGGGGTGGTGGTTCTAAGATGTAGGGCATGGTCGTGCTATGATAGCTTAGAAGAATCAGTTAATGCCAGACTGAAACCCTCAAAAATGAATTCTTATCACCATTGAAATCATATATGAGACATCATTGTTCTATAATATGTGGTAGGAGCCTGAATTCCATTCGGCACCGCAACCACCAGCTCCGGCTCCGGCTCCATATGGTTCGCCAATTAGTTTAACATAGCCATTCTATTTCATTTATTCTCTTCTATACACTCACCAATTTTCAGCTTTCTAAGTCCATTTTTTAAATTTTAATGGGGTGGGGCCCCCCAACCCCTTTGACGTAGCGGCTTGAAACATTGGATTCAACAATGTTGCAACATATAAGGAAGACATAGCAAGTTTGAAGAAGATACGATAACTCTAACACCTCTTTTGCTAAAGTATGACATTTGGTGCCATTTCTTACCCAATAAATGACCCCATGCTGGGGCCATGGGACCATGGCGTTCGGGAAAGTAACTACTGGAATCTCATTTTTGAGACATTCTATCACCTGTTTGACCCCGTCTGATAGGTTTTTTGACGAAGGGTACCCTCTATGAAAAACGCATGTTTGGTGGGTTCCAAAACTGCAACGACTGAAACGCCGGGCTCGGCAATAGCGGCAATCGTCTCGGCATACCTCAAAACATAAACATCGAGCTCGGCTTTATAGCTCAAGAAACAAAAATGTTTAGAAAAGGGGGGTAGGGTAATATCTATTACTAACTCATATGTTAGGAGTGAATCGATTCCGGTGTAAACCACAGGAATCGATTCAGCCAGTGTCGAAATTATGTACTATCGATACAAATATCGGAAATATTCAGGCAAATACGATATATCGCACTAGAAGGGTTAGAAAGGGGGGTGGGGATACTAACTCATAGATGGAACCAACCTAGCACCTTCTAATGTATACCAATCGACTCTCCGTACCTTATAACCTAGAATTTTTTGTAACA
>JABUQX010033044.1:22500-27500 GCA_015478945.1 Trachelipus rathkii
ATTTTAATCGGTATATAATTAGATTTTACTGAAATGTCCTAGAAAAAAAATTGGATCTACCCCACCAAGAAATATGTCTTTTAGTATATATAAATGGCTGAATCTAACAATCACTAAACAACCTGAACAAAACTTATTACTTCGCTACAACATTGCAAACAATTAATTCATTTCCTGATCTATATTTAACGGAAATATTAATAGCTAAAATAACAGTAAATTAAAAAAAAAAATACTTGCATTCTTAGCTTGCTTCTTGATTCAGCCATTTATAATTTGATAAAAAAAATTAATAGACAAAATATTGACTGGAATGATTTGACAACACAAACAAACCACATCTGAATACAAAAGCAGATCTTTGTACATTGTTCTTATACTTTTCAGTAAAAATATTAAAGCTTTTAGGTCTAAATATTGATTTACAAATACAACTACAAATAGACGATATATATATATAATATATATATATATATATATATATATATATTATTTAATATATAATATAATTATATATATATATAGTAATATATATATATATATATATACTATATATTATATATAATCTTATATCCTCCAACGGCATACAACTCTTCAATACAAAAATGGCATTTATATTAACTAACACAAAACATCCTGAATAACCAACTTGGTGTTTCTGAAGTGAAATTTGATCCATAAGTGTCCTAGCTTGGTGAGTAACATACATCTGTTAAATAAAAATTAAACATTAAAAAAGATCACAAATACGAGGGGGAAAAAGTAAAAAATTATAATCATTTAATGCTATTAACAATTCACCTTTAATAATTAATTTTTTTTTTTATACAGTAATAGCCACCATATGCGGGAGCCCTACTCAAGCCCTATTATTAAAAGTTCATCCCTAAATAATAATAAATATTTTTTAACATGGTAATCGCCACCATTCATGGGAGAAGCCCCAATCAAGGGAGGGTCATTTACTACAGCCCTTAAAAATTCGTAGTGCGGTTGTCGACACATCGGTGCGGCTGTTATTTTGGTGCATTTCAAAAAAAAAAAAAAAAAAAAAAAAATTGCTGTGCTAGGACAACCCTAATTTATAGTTGGCAGAATCTCTTAGCTATCAGTAAATTATGCAAGGTGATTTGATGACTAGATGGGAAATATTCACAGAATTTCCAATTGATCAGATGGGGTCGTCTCAGATATCAAGCCTCACTGGTTGTTCCCAGTAGAATGGTTCGAATCACAGACTGATAGAATTTTCTGCGAAACGATTGAAAGTTATGTGTTAAGTATATACAAAGGAATGTTCTGCTGTATGTCCTGGTTATGGTGACTGTGACTTAGCAGTGTAAGTACTGAGGTTAATTTTTAAATATATTACAACAAACTGATGAATTAATGAAAGTCTATTACAAAGAGACAAATTTGTTATCTTTCACTCACACAACAGAGTTTTTTTCCCCTTAAAGTTGTATATATTCGTCTGCTTTTAAGCTTACGTCCGAAAACCGAAACCCTAAGTGTGAGAAAAACTACACTACACTACTGAGCTACTACAACAACTCTTAAAAAAAAAATTTAAATTTTTTTTAAACTTCAATGTCGATGGTCATGTGTATGCAATGAGTTTATTATTCATTCCTACCACAACAATAATAATAAGAATAATAATAATAATAATAATAATAATAATAATGAATAATAAATAATAATAATAATAATAATAATAATAATAATAATAATTAGATTAAATCTACTAAACTACCCAATATATTTTTATATTCACAGGAAAGCGAGTGGTGATACATTTGAAGAAGAATTTCCGTTCATTTTAATATAGTGATTACAAAGCTATTAGTGTTAACTTTAATTTTATTATTAGTATTTTAATTTATTTTTTCTTTAGGAAGAAGACTTTAATATTACTTTAACATTATATAGTTTTAATAAGGCGGTCTTGGTCTTTCGATATAATAACCATAGTATAGTAATTTTATCGTATAGTTTATACCAAAGAGGGATTCACCTTCGTTACATTGGTTAGGTTAGGTTAGCTTAGGTTAGGTTAAGTTAGGTTAGGTTAGGTTATTATTAAATATTTCGTTAACATAATTTATATTAATTTAGTCTTCGAACTTGGAGGTTCCATTCAACATCTAAACCAATTCAGCAAAGGACATTGTCCAGTTTGGAGATAATCGGGACCTCCCCCAGAGACGGCCCATAGAGAAGCTAAATTTGACTGTTTGGTTTTCTGTGGAGGCGGCACGAACCAAGATGGAACCGTTCTTCATTGGCGTAGCCTGCGGGTCCGAGAACGGTATCCAATGCGTCACTGAGGAAAAGATGGCTTACTGCAGTCAATGCACGTGACGTGGTGGAATTCAGACAAAAATAAAGGGGATAGTTTAGACCGGGGACTCCTGGAGGGGGATCCGATAGCACGATCGCGGTAGAGGTTTTCTTATGCGGATTTATAGGTGGGAGACCCAGCTGTCGCGGGGTCGAGAAGGGGTAGAAACAGAAACGTTGCATAAGACTAATGGGTTGATGAGAGAAGTTCCTCATAACCAACCATTTCATCAACAGGCGTGAAGCCCCCTGTTGTCTCTGGACTCTGGAAGCAGCCCTGGAAGAGGTCGGGTTGGGAGCCCGACTGATGAAAGTTTCATCTTTCTTTAAAGGTTTTTTATTTTTATTTTTAACCATAAAGACAACTGCAAAACTACATGCACCTCAATAGATGAACACACACATAACACCATGATGAATATAAATATTAAATATATTCTGGGAGCGTAACCGTGGAAACCGTGCAAACCACACGCCCAAAGCATAATACCTTCCTCCTAGAAACCCCACCCCGTAGGGCGGGCCAAGGGTGTGGCCTCGTAAAAGCCCCCCGGAACTTCACGTCTAGTCCTTAAGATGATAAAATAAGACACGAAGCCCAAGATTAAACAGCCAAATGCGGGACAGTCTCCTCAGTTGATAGGCAAGGTTCGGGTAGCCAACAATAAGCGGCCCGGAGAAAGGCGAGAACCAATTTTTGACCTGTACCCTCGTACACGGGGGAAGGAGGGCAAGATGGGCACAAGATACAACGGCTTGATAGTCAAAATTATTCAGGAGGAAATTGGAAAGACTCAAATTAAAAATCAGGAATACGTATGGTAGTATATGCAGAAAAAGGAGAAGGGAAGGGTTATAAGAAATGTATAGGGATACATAAAATATAATAATAATAATAAATAATAAGAAATATAACAAGAAAAATAATGATGATTAAAATCAATAATAATAATAATATAATAATAATAAAAAACAGTTATTATCATAATAATAAAATAATAATATAATAATAATAATAATATAATATGAATAAAATGCAATAAGCTAAAACAAAATATAACAAAAGAATGGAAGGATGAATTTCCCAGACACAAAGTGTCTAAGCCCCCTCTCGACTTCAACGAATCGACCTACAAGAAGAAGAAAAAGAAAAACGAAATGAGAAAAAAAGAAAAGGAGAAAAAAGGAAAAAAAAGAAAAAGAGAAAAAACGAAGAGTAAAAAAGAAAAAAGAAAAAAAAAAAATAATAATAATAATAATAATAATAATAATAATAATAATAATAATAATAATAATAATAATAATAATAATAATAATAATAATAATAATAATAATAATAATGCGTCCAAGATTGCGTGTAAACCAGATGTCTAGATATCAAAGACTTAAATAACGAAAAAACCAAAAATGTGGCTTAAACAGTCTTTTACTTACCAGCAGAGTTCGAAAACAAAATTAGGACTTTTGTTTTTCAATACATTTTCATGGCATGACGAACCTCAAACTTTCTCAAAAACAAATTTTAATTGTAATCCCAAAACAAAAATAGCTAAATATCGTAAGTAAATCTAAAGCCGTCAAAAGCATAGTTGAAGAGCCAGGGCGTGGGGAGGGGAACATTTTGAATGAGTTGTTGAAGCCAAAACAAAAAATTATTTTGGGTGGAGCTAAAACCAATGAAAGAGAAAATTACTATAAAATAAAGGAGTCTTTAGCCGGGCTTGGAGTCGGCAAAAAAAGTTTTCCAACTCCGCACACCTGGTTAAAGTAAATCATACTTTGAAAGACGAAGAGAACTGAAACCCTTTCTGTTGTCTGAATAGCAATATGAAGAGTCCATTCCTGTACCAGTCATTTTTTACTGAAAACTGAGATCAACCTTTGGGACAAGCGCGGTGATTCAGAGGAAATAAGATGCTTCCTCTCTTTCTCTCTTCATAAAAAAAAATATTTTCCAAACATTTAATAAAACAAATTTTCTTTAATTCTACAATAAATATTCTTCATATATATACAACTTTCCTTAATTATGGGGCTTTCTTATACAGACATGTCGAAAACCTATAAACTTAACATAATTTGAACACACTCAAATATATGTCCATAAATTTCCAAATAAATAAAAACAAGTGACAAACACACAAAATTAAGAACTTTCATTCTAATTACTGAATAAACTAAAAACTTCCTAAATACTTATAGCAATGCACGTTAAACCCCGCAATAATAATAATATAAAAATAATAATAATAATAAAAAAAAAGACAAACCTGAAATAGGGTGACTCCAAAGATAACACCAGCTGCTATATATAAATTAGATTCAAGGATTTGAATGGCTGCAACGACGCAGCCCCGAGTGTAAATTGTTTCACCTGCAATAGCTTCCTGTAAGGGAATTAAAATATGTTCAATCATATAAATATAAAGAAAACCTCTGGTCTACGTGTTGTAAAATGGCCTTTATCCATATTTCTACATATTAGAAATGAAATGTACATTAAGATCTTTGAACTCCTAAACCCTACAGATGGTCTATCTTTCCTCCAATAATTATTACTAATAACAACTAAAAAATAATAATAATAATCATAATTAATTAATTTAATAATAATAATAATAATAATAATAATAATAATAATAATAATAATAATAATA
>JABUQX010033044.1:32500-54340 GCA_015478945.1 Trachelipus rathkii
GTTATAATAATTAATTATTTATTATTATTATTGATTATTTTTATTCTTTATAAATGTGATTATCTATATTCTCTATTAAAGTATTTTAGCCTTAATTTTATTATATTGTAATTTATTACTCTTTCTTATTGGATTCGATTTGCTAGTGAATATTACCGGCGACAAACCCACCACCTTAAATTCGATCAAGTTTCGAGTCGCTTTACCCGTTTCATAAGAGAGAAGGTTTGTGATAAATCGGTTCTCAGAGCACAAACGTTATTAATTCATTACATAAAATATAACAGGTTCGAACACAAGTGCGAGAGGCAGACATACACACATGAATATATATATATGATAGTGATGATTATATATATATTCAATAAGATGACAATATAATATATTATATATATATATATAATATAATATATATATATTATATATATATATATAATAAAGGCATATATAACTAAGTAGTATGTACTATATATATATATATATATAGAGGATATAGTATACCTCTACCATTTATCACTAATAAGGAGATACTATATATTCATTATAATACCGTATATATATATATATATATAAGTGTCAGCATACTGAATATATATATATATATATATATATATCAGTATATATATATATATGTAGTAATTCTATATAATATATAATATATATATTATTATACCTCGTTATAATATAAGTATATTCACTTATAATTATTTATATGAGTATAATATTATATAATAAGTATATATGTAGTAGTACTATATTATATATACTAGTAAATGAATATTACATCTATATTATGTATATATATATATAATATATTGATAATAATTTTATATATTTAATATATAATATAAGGATATATATGATGTCTAAACATATATATATTATGAGGTCCTTGTATAGTCAAGATTTTATCGAAAATGTTTTTTTTCGTTTTTTTCTTCATAAATTGGTTATTATATAATTCTTATTGACTTTAATTATGATTACATGATGAATAACAGGATCAAGATTTTAAGTACTTCTTGTATTAATTTTAAATATTTATAAAAAAAACCAGATTGAGCTATTCAATATATTTGCTGTCTGCAGAGACAACTTGCCTGTTTTTTGAGATAGGTCTCTTCGTAATTTTCCTCGTATTGTAATCATCAAAAATGAAAAGGCACACTTCTATAACGGAAAGATATATAAATATCGTATTTAATAATAAATAAAATAATAAAATATAAAATATAATAAAAAAATATAAAATATATAAAATAAATATATATATATTATATTAAATAATTAATATATATATAGATACTAGTTATATATATATATATGATTCTATATATATATTTTAGTTTGATGTTACTAAATATAACCGTTATACAATGTATTCATAAAACCAGTTTATCATTTAATGTTTCCGGTATAAAGGTAAGAAAAAAAGATATTCTATTATAAAGCACACACACACACACACTACGCGCACACAAATACAATCTATAAGCCCACAATACACTCAAGTAGAGAGAGAGAGAGAGTGAGAAGAGAAGAAGAGAGAGAAGAGAGAGGAGAGAGAGGAGAGCGAGAGAGAGAGAGAGAGAGAGGAGAGGAGAGAGAGAAGAGAGAGAGAGGAGAGAGCGAGAGACGAGAGAGAGGAGAGAGAGAGAGAGAGGAGAGAGAGAGAGAGAGAGAGAGATTTAACTCTATTTCCAATCCTAGCGAAATCATATATTTTTTTCTCTTTACCACTTTTGAGCGATTCATTTTGGTTGAGGTGGTAGTCACAGTTATCAACATGACTGTCAACTCCTCAAGACTATTCCCTCAGGGATCCTCCTTGAAGGAACTCCCTTCAAGCTACTCGAATCCTTCAGGTCTTCTGAAAACTTTTAAAACCTCTTCCACTTCGATTCAATTAGCAACATTGAGTCGACTCTATAAAGTCGCTACGCAATAATAATTCAATAATAATAATATAATAATAATAGATGAATCACGTGAAGAATAATTCATACAATTAGAATAGAGAATAATAATAATAATAAAATAATGAAGTATAATAATAATAATATATAATAATAATAATAAATATAAAATAATCAATAAATAATAATATTAACATAATAATAATAATAATATAATAATAATAATAATAAATAAATAATATATATCACTAATAATAATAATATAATAATAATAATAATAAAAATAATAATAATTAAATAATAATATATAATAATAATAATAATAATAATAATAATAATAATAATCGGATATATTACTAACTACTACGTCTGCACTACTACAACTACTAACCTACTACTCGCTACTACTACTGAGTACTAGTACTAGTATCTACATACTACTACTACTATCATACTATACTACTACTATAATAATAATCATAATATAGTAGATCCGTACATTAATCAACAGCATTAACAAATAATAAATAATAATAATCAATAATAATAATAATAATATAATAATAATAATAATATAATAGATATAAATAATAATAATAATAATAATAATAATAATAATAATAATAAAATAATAATAATAATATAATAATAATAATAATAATAATAATAATAATAATAATAATATATAATAATAATGATAAATATAATAATAATAATAATAATAATGAATAATAATAATAATAATAATAATAATAATAATAGAGAGTATAATATATAACTAAAATAATAATAATAATAATAATAATATAAATATAAATAATAATAATTCTAGCCCTTTACAAAATAAAACAATACAATAATAAATAGTAATAATATAATAAATAATAATAATAATAATAATATATCATCAATATATACATTAAAAAAATAATCAATAATAATAATAATAATAATAAATAATTAATAATAATAAATACATAATAATAATGAATATAATAATAGAATAATAATATAATAGATAATAATTCATCAGGCTACCTCTTCTGTACATATTGTACAATATCTTTCGATTCTGCTCTCAATACGGTTTTACATAATACATACATACATACATAACCTACATACATACATACATACATACATACATACATACATGCATACCATACAGACCATACCCTCCACAAGACATACATACATACATACATACATACATAATCACTACATACATACATAACAACATACATACATACATACATACATACATACATACATTACCATACATCACATACATACATGTAACTGTACTCATTACATACATACATCACATGACAGTACATAGCAATACATACAGTATTCGAGTTAGCGTGACATTACGTTTACATTACATAATTAGTATGCCAGTTTACCTACCTTCAAGACACCCTTGCCGACCCAAAGCGAGACACAGCCAGAGTTAGTTAACGAATTTTAAAAGGTACTGAATATTGCGATTTGTATAGTTAGATTTAAATTCCACACTTATCTGCTGTTGTCTGCTGCAAGGCTGAGTGTGAGAACCTCACACTAGTTTATACTTTTATATGGGTGGCTTTAGCTTCGATTCAGACATATTTATTTGTTCTGTAAAAAATATTGATGATCAGGCTCCGGCAACCGGCTCGTCTTCGTCTTACACCTCCTACCATCATTTTCTTACATTATTATGTGCCTCCGAGATCCGCTCCGAGCTTCCGCTCCGGCTCCGGCTCTTGCCTCTGGCCGGCTTCGGCTCCACAGATAAGACTCCTTGCTCCACGGATCCGACTACTTGGGATTTTATTGGTTTCCTTAAATGTAGCTTTGTAAGTTGGGAGTGGTTATGTATGTGATGTATGTATTGGTGTATGCTATGGTATCGTTAATGTATTGTGAGTGTGATTGTAATGTATATGTATGTTAATTGTGAACTTGTAGTGTTAATGTGTATGTATAGATAGTGTATAAATAGGCGATATAAGGAACTAATTGTAAAGATTTTACAGATATTGTTGTGAAATCGATTTATTGTGTAAGCTTCATAATTTAAAGATATTTTTTCAGTATGATTCAAATGGACATAATGGCAAACTGTTTAGTATTGTTGGTTTGGTATAGAGATCGTGTATGAAAGTAGAAATAATCTCGACATAGTATGACTGTTATAAGAATCTTCGCATGTGTATGATGTAAAAATATCCGTGCGGTGAATGCTTAAAGGATCTCGACACGCGATCATGCACGGGAGAATAATCTCGACGAAGCATGGAGACTTAAAATCTCGAGTGAGACTATACTCGACGATGTACCAATACTAAAAATAGTTCTCATCAAGTGCATATAATATTTTTCATAGCAACTCGACGTGTAATGACTGTGATCCACACTCTCAACGCGTTATGACCGTAAAAAATCTCTAACTTTATGTATGACTGTAAAAATAATTTAATACCAAATTATTTCCTTATGCTTTTGTCTCTAATTATGATTTTATAAAAATTAATTTCCATTTTACCCGTATATTTAAAAAACAACTTATTTATGCGCGATCTATGGTCATGTGTTTGGACCTAAGTGCTAAAGATTTGGTCACAAATTTCGTTTTTTATCTTTAGATATAAATATTGATTTATATCTAGTATATGTGTGCCAAGAGTGGGCTGGTTTAGTAGTTTCAATAATAATCATATAGTGTAGATTGATTAATTTTTGAAGTGTGCTCCAAAATGAGAACCAGTGTTGAATCTCCCACTAATATTGTTTTTGCTGTCATCAGAATGTGAATCATTCATTAATCCTTAAGGTTGGTCTTACCTTTGATATACATTATTGAACTTACTTGAACTATATTTATTTGAGCCTGGGTTGCCCTAACATTATTAATTTGCTTATATCATATAATGATACTGAAGCACATATAATAATATTGTGATTGATAAATCTCTTTCATGAAATCTTAATATAATAATTAAGGTAGATGAATCCCTCTCCTCTACTCTTCTCTCTTCTCTTCTTCTCTCTCTCTCTCTATATATTATTTATTTACTTATATTTTTTTTTCATATTTTTATTTTTTTCATTATATATATTATTTATTATTAGATATACTAAAATTTTTTATAAATATTTATAATATATTATTTTCTTCAATTAATAGTTTTTATATATATTTTTCTCTCTATAATTATTTTATAATTATTATATTATCATATTCTTTATATTATTATATTTACTAATACCATCAATATCATTATTTTATGAAAATTCTTAATAAGAAAATGGAATGCTATGAAGAAAGTTTCATACGACTTAGTTTTAGAATTAATAGTATTATAATTATTGTTGGGTTATTTTTATTAGTGGTTATTAATATTATCTCTTTTTGGTATTTTTAGTGATCATTACGGCTGGTATTATAGATTAATGTCTGGGATTATCATTTTGTCCGTTTTTAGTATTTATTAATTTTTTGGTTTTTGTATTGTTATAGCTTTATTGAATAATCTTGTAGAAATAATCTTTTTGGGGCTGGCCTCGCTAAATTTTGCAGTGCTTTTTTAAAACTCAAATATTGGTTTTTTGTATGTATCGCGTGTAAAGAGAAACTTTAACTTTCCAGTGGCGAGCGATCGAGTTTGAGATAATTATATGTGTTATCAGATTAATCATAGTATCTTGAGATTAGGATATGCCTGTTCATCAACCTCTATCTATAAATTATACTGAATGTATAATTAAAATAAATATACCAAAATATAGCTGTTTTTTATATCCTCACCAATTAGGTTGTCAATATTATATTAAGTTATAAAAAGTGGAGTTACTTAACGATCTTATGTCTTATGCTGGTTTACATCTACAGCCTCAACGACGTCACTCTTATAAGCTATATATATACTATTAGCTCCTGGGAGTTGCTTTTATATAGAAGTACGCGGATGAACTCCAAGCAGTAATGGCATTAATAAGTCTAACTGTCTATGTTCTAAGAGTTTCTTACGTAAAGAAAGTTATTCAAGAAGACTTCAAAACAACCATACACACCTAGAAACCCACCTGATTAAGTTGGAGGAAACAAGATAAGATATTAACTAGGAAACTCCTCGTTAATAGTATATAAGGTATGAATATTTATATAATATATATTATTATTATTTTAACATTATATCGGTTAATTCACTGGGAGTAATATCACTACTTATTATATATACTTTGGTTATATATTATAGTCATATATTATATCCATATAGTATATATAATATATATTATCAGTATGGGTTAAAGCCCAGAGGCCAGCAGTTTGTTCCAGCCTCTGTGTATGTTGTGAAGAGTTTACGAGCAAGTAATGCATCGTTAATCATTTAACGATATTTCCTATATAGCAAAGTAAGATTATTAGGTCATCTTTAGCAGCTTTCTCACCTTCTAAGACTATAATAATCTGTTATATATTATGTATAGTATGTATGTAAAAGCAATTAGTATATGCATAACTATGTATTGTACGTACTCGATCTAATTATGTATGATAGGGCGTAGAGGTATCGCACTATATGCATCCGTTTTGTTTCCTGTATTTGTGTCTCACTTTTTAAATATTCATACATTATAGTTAAGCACATTAATTTCCTGGTGGCATCATTGCTTCCAATAATTATAATTGTTTTTCTAATCGAAAAAAAATTGTTAACTTAAAAATAAATAAATAAATAAATAAATAAAATCAATATATTTGCACAAAACTAATTAAACACTTTATAAATAAATACATTAAATTCTTGGGTTTAGCGGAAATAAGTTAAGCAAATGAAGGTTTCATATTAGTATCAATTTTCATTTTTATTATATTATTTATTGAGGGGAATTATTATATATATAGGGGTGGAGTATTTAATACTTATATACAAACACCATACCTATTACGTTATTATTTAATATAGGTGATACTATAATATAATATATATATTAGTATTATATATATTTTATATATATATAACTTTTGGGTAATATATATAGTGATATATATATATATATATATATATATATATATATATTATATATATATATATTATATATATATATATATATATATTATATATATTATAGTTATATTAATATATTATAATAATATTATAGTCTGTGAATAACTTCGAGTGAGCATAGCTTTTACATGAATGAAGAGAGATGTGCATAGAAAGAATGAGACAGTGTGAAAGGATGCTGCTAGATACCTCAGTGGCCGGTGGGATATGCGACTGGAGAGTTTGAGTATAAAGGAAGAGTGATGAAAGACAGTTCGAGCGAGCAGAAAGAGATTGAGAGAGTTAGTGGACCAGGAGAGTTTTGGTAAGACGAAAGACCTAGACTCCACTTTAAGAGGAAAGACCTAGAGAGTTGACAAGGCAAAAAAATACTAGACTCTACCTGTCAGGGATAGCTGGCTAGTTGATAGGTGAAAAGACCTAAGACTCTACCTGTTGGAGAGCAGGAGAGTTACAAGGCGAAAAAACCTGAGACTCTAACTGTCAAGGGAGAGCATGTAGAGTTGAACAAGGACAAAAGACTAAGAGCTCTACCTGTAGGGAGAGCAGGAGAGTTGATAAGGCGAAACAGACGGCTAGGAACTCTCTGTCAGGGAGAGCAAGGAGAGTTGAGTAAGGGCGGAAAAGACAATAGACTTACTGTCAGGGAAGAGCACGAGAGTTGATAAGGCCGAAAAGACTAGACTGCTAGGCCTGTCTATGTTCGGAGAGCAGGAGAGGTATGATAAGGCGAAAAGACATAGACTCTACTGTGCAGGGAGAGCAGGAGAGTTGATAAGGCGAAAAGACTAGACTATACCTGCAGGTAGAGCAGGAGAGTTGGATAAGGCGCAAAGACTAGACTCTACTGTCAAGGGAGAGCTGGAGAGTTGAATAAGTTTGCGAACAGACACTAGAGGTCATACCTTTCAGGGAGAGCAGGAGAGTGATAGAATAGACTATACCTGTCAGGGAGAGCATGGAGAGTGAAAGGCGAAAAAGACCTAACTCACTGTCAAGGGAGAGCAGGAGAGTTTTGATAAGGCGAAGACCTAGACTCTACTGTCAGGGAGAGCAGGAGAGTTGATAAGCGAAAAAGACCTAGACTCTAACTGTCAGGGAGAGCAGGAGAGTCAGATAAGGCGAAATGACCTAGACTATATCCTGTCAGGGAGAGCAAGGATAAAGTTGATAGTATGATAAATCTCATGACCTACCCTTGTCAAATGAGAGCGGAGAGCGATCACAGGCGAAAAGACCTAGAGCTCACCAGTTCAGGGAGAGCAGAAGATTGATAAGGCGAAAAGACCTAGACTCTACCTGTCAGGGAGAGCAGAAGAGTTGACGAAAAGACCTAGACTTTACCTGTCAAGGAGATTGTCCTAGACCTAAACTTTATTGTTCTAGACCTAGACTTTATTGTCCTAGACCAAGACTTTATTGTTCTAGACCTAGACTCTACTGTCCTAGACCTAGACTTTATTGTCCTAGACCTAGACTTTATTGCCCTTGACCTAGACTTTATTGTTCTAGACCTAGACTTTATTGTCCTAGACCAAGACTTTATTGTCTCTTATTTGTAGTTATTCACATTTTTCGACAAAACTCCATCAAATGCATGCCATAATTGTTCAACATTACTTATTCTAAAACATATCAGTATTAATTGTACTACTATTTTTGGTCATCAGTGATATCGTGCAGGAAATCTGTTTTAATTATTCTGTAACTACTGATTTATAAAATATTCTTGTTTGAGCTTTTCCTAAATCTTTACATTTTTATTTTTTTTAGGAAAGTGTTAATTATTTGAAGTTCTTTCATAATATATACCTGTATGTGTAGTAGAATAGGATTGTTGCACCATTTAAATTAGTTGCACATGTCATTGCCCTCGGCGGTTCTGTGTACACGTTATATTTATAAAAGTTTGCAACTACATAATTAAAAAAAAAAACAAAAAAACAAAATGGCATGAAAAAAGTTGTAAAAAAATTTCTGGCACATGCTGCTAATCGTTGGACTCGGCCATAGATTTGGTTGAATTAGACCGAGTCCGTTAAATTTGGTCGAAACAGGTGCTACCTAAAATAAAGGTTATTTTTTTTTTGGTAATTAAATAGTATGTAAAAATAAATTTTTTATATCAATACCTACCTGTATTGATCAAACCCCCGCGACGATATACCCAAAGTAACAAAGAACAGGTATCTCATAGTAAACATTACCCTCAGTAAGGTAATTTATATCTCACCCCGGGTAGGTACCACACCTTAACTGAGAAATGAACCCCTAGACTCCTTGAACATCTAGTATCTATACCCAGTTATTATTACTTATATATGTTATAAATATATATATTACACACACACACCCACATATATTTATTTATTTATAGTACGGTCCTAAAGAATCTTAGTATTTTGCTCGATGCATAATTACAATCAAATGTGAATCTATATAGTCTGGGCTGGTTTATTCCTATACATATGTCACTTTTGAACTAACTAACCTATATATATAATTATATATATATATAATATATATATATATATATATTATAATATTAATATATATATATTAGTATATATATAATAAATATAATATTAAATGATCAATTTTGACTTCATTTAATTCTTTGCACTATTAAGAAAAAAGAGAAAGAAGTTTTAGTATACTTTAAATTTTCTAGTATTTACATAATTTTATATCAATACAATTATTTAAAAATTAATTTAACTAACAAAAGAAAATTTTATTAAATATATTGTATTAAATCCTCTAATATTTAAAGATAATATTATGAAAACTTTTATTCAAACAACAAAATTATTTTAATATATTATTATTTTAATTAATTTTAATTGAATTTCACACTTAATTCTTATTTGAGTACTATAATTATTAAGATTTTATTTATCTTTTATTATAAATTGCTTTCATACTATTAATCTGGAATTTATAGTTCAGTATATTTTTAATACTCATGCTTATAATAACTATGAAGGAAAAAATCCTAAATAAAGTCAACTTTCTCGTTTCTATTTTCCAGCTTTCCTTCAACATTGCAGATACTGTAGATAACTTACAGAAATTGAAGTCCATTCTCTCGAGATTTCTGGCGTCCTTTCCAGCCACCTGGAAACTAGCTCCAGAAGGGATGGTTCCGTTTCGGATTGTTTAATTTTCTCGCAGTCCTCTTCGGAAAATACTTTGATGTAGTTCTCTTGGCTTAGTATCTGTGTTACTTCTGTGGTCCCTGTGGACAACAGAATATTATAAGTTTTTTAAGTCACACTCTCATTTCCCTTAGCGGACAACTTATATTAGTTCAACAAACCCAACAACGAACGTCAGAGATATATAAAGTTTCGGGAAGTCCTAATCATAAAAACTTCCAAAACTTACGATAGCCACAGAAACTAAATTAACATTTTCGTGAATCAGCTAAAGATATTTTTAAAAATGAAAAAAAAACACAATCATACAAATAACAATCACATAAGATTATGATTTTAATTATTCATTATTGTGTTAAGTTTATATCTTAAGCGAATACAATATCCTTTAAGGTAATATCTTATACTTTACGAAGTAATAAGGAGTTTAGAAACCATTCTTGTTTTAGCTGAAGTGATAAATCTCGTAATGTATGTAAATGAAAATAAGTTGTTTTGATTATTTTTTAAAAATTATTTCATAAGTCTATCTCACTTCACAATTCTGGTTAAACCTAGTCAGGAGACATTCAGAGAAAAAGAATATATTATAATAAAATACAAAGATATAATACACAATATATATATATATCAAAATGTATTACATTTTATTTTTACAGAATCAATGAAAAATTTGGCGTTTAGGATTCCAACGGTAAATGGTTATATTTATTTTATTCTATGTGTAGCTATTTATTTTCAGAAAAAAAAATTTAAAAATAACCCCAAAATAAATATAAAAATTTTTTATTCACTCATTTATTATTATGAACAATTATTCGCTTATACGTCTATATATTCAACTAACGAAATTATAATTATTTTATACTTTTAAATATTTATTTTACGTAAAAAAATAATAAAATAATATCGCACAAAAAAATTAAAAAAATAAAATATTTTATTTTTACACATTTTTTAGAACAAATTTATCCAATATATAAGACCAACGATGAAATATTATAATTTTCTTTAAGCTATCTGTATGATTTTTTTGATGAATAAAAAAAATGTAAATAACTTATATATACCAAAAATCAAAAAAATTTTTTTTTACCATTTTTAGTAAAACAATTTATATTTCTATACAGCTAGGATTCACACGGAATATGTTAATTAGGATTTTTACTTTATCACTATATCTATAGTCGAAAAAATCTGGAAAAAAAAATATACAATGACTATATATAAATATAAGTAATCTAAAAACAATATATATCAAAAAAAGTATGGGATTACATTTATCTATGGATAATATCACATCAAATGATAAGTTAATATATCTATGGTATCTATCAGTTAGCACGAATTTTTTGAGAGACACGAATATATTATAATTAGCCCTCTAAAAAAATATATAAAACTTTTTATTATATATATAGCCTCAGTTATATTACATAGTTATACTATATAAAAATTTTTCTTATACAGCTAATGTTCAAACGCAGCTATTATTTCATTTTACCTTTTAAGATACTATATTTCGTTCAGACTATAGAGATATATCAAATTACCACACACATCTCTTAAATATATAAACTCACGCAAGTCATTTATTATTATTTGCGCAGATATCTTTTGTTAAATGCCATATGGGACGAAGTATTTGTCGTAGTTCGAGCGAATCTCAATCAAATATTAATATTCAAGAGAGTGGTCACTCGTAGCGTTCTCTAAAGAATGTGTAAATTATGTGAATATATACAAAATTAAACGCACAACTAGTTTGCGAACCCACTAAAAATTCTAAAATATAATTTTCTATAATTGGGACCATTTTATTAATATCAATATTTTAATTTCTATTACAGCTTATTGTTTTATCCATATCTATTTCTAATATTATTTTTATTTTACTTTTGTTATAATATTTATATTTACATCTTTTTCCAAATTATACATAAAAGTATTTTGGATATGATTTCCAAAGCGGCGTTTGCACCATTACTCTTCTGCATCTTCCTATAATGAGATGTTTTCCATTTTTCTCTTCTAAAATACATTATTTTACGCATCATCACCCTGATAAAAATAACCCGAGTAAGTTGGACAATTTACTGTTTTTCATTGCTATTTTACTATCATCAGTTTTATATAAACAAAAAAAAATAAAATATCTCAAAGAAAATTTTATCATTTAGCTAGTTGTAGATTACTACCTCAAAAAATTAATCGTTATTATTCTTACGCTTCGATTATTATTGAAATAAATAAACACGTTATATTATATTTTGAAATAGACTGCATTTCCACAATATTTAAAACATGAATTAACTTCTCACTGTTATCTACTATCTAGCTATCTCACAAAAAACTAGTATATATTACAATTATAATGAGTAGATTGCGCATATCGCCATCAAGAATATTACAACATAAATACCTTTTTCAGCCATCACATTTTTTAGACTTATTCAATCTAACCTAATCTCTGGGATGTCTCCATCGTAAAGTCTCATTAAATGGTTCTCTTCTATTTATCTATCTTTTAGTTTTTGATGATATAAATAAATTTAATTAATTATATAAACAAAAATCAAAAAACTTTTTTTTGTCGCCTATGTCTCTATGGGAAACAATAATATCTTTAAAACGGTTGGACCAGAATATAATCTAATTCCACGGAATGGGATTTTTAAATTTTTTCTCTTGATTGAAGCCACCAGGTATTTGTGTTTAATTAGCTGATGCTCTATCTAGACCTATACGGAAACAACACACTGAATACTGATTCATATTATTGGACGCCTCATTCGAGATGAATCATCTAGAGTAATATAATCTAAGGTCTAAGTGCAAACCAAAAATAAAAATGAACAATATATATTTTAGGTTATTATTTATATATTAAAACATATTTAGATTTACTCTTATATTTATTTTTCGAATTTTTTTTTAACCCCGTATTATCTTTTACCTCCTCAAATTAGAGTCACCATATCAGATTTCCCTTCGATTGTCGAATTTTTCTCAACGATAAACATGCTGGAGTCAGTTACACAGAGAGTAAAATCTACTTCATAATTATATGTCTGATATATCTTTTAAAACATGGAACGTTTAAGCACGTGAAAACGTATCGACGGTTTTCTTTTGGAGTGAGTAACATTTAAAGGAATAATCAGTATGGCAAAGCACCACCGCAAGGTGTTTTATTTACAAGTTGGACACTGAATCACCCCAAGTACTCCAGCCGAATACTCGTGAAATATAAGCTATTAAATTTAGTATGGTTACATGCATTTCTAACCATAGACATAAATAATCGAAAAACGATCTAAATCTGATTTAACTACCGCTATATATATCACAACCAGTATATAAATATCTATTAGTGGATCGCTACTAAACTTACTACGACTTCAAACACCGTATTGTATTATTTTACGGTTAGGTCACACGGTGTGCATAATATTTTGTTATTTTGAGTCTATATATACATTTTATTAGTGTTTTTCATATATTTAAATTATACTTCTTCTATTATAAAGAAAACTTTTACGATGTCATAGTATAGAAGTAATTCCAATTCATTTTTCAATTTCCCAAAAAATATTCGAAATTATTTTTTCTTGAGTGAAGAACACAAATGGTTTATGTGACTACATACACACATTAATTACAGCCAAATCATAAGGACTAACACGAAGTAAACTTTCCTTGATCTGATGAAACAACTATTAAAATATATTCACTTTATTATTTATATATTTAATTATTATTTCGTAGTCATATTAAGTTACTATAATATAACTCTCATAAATAAATATTACGATAATTGATTACAATAAATAAAATAATTAATACAATGTTGAACTGAAACCTAAAGAGTAAGTTAGTGTTCTTAAAAATAAAAGTAAAGATAATGTTGTTTAGTGATGTTATGATTTTATTGTTAATGAGTTAGTAGTTTTAGTTCACGTAGAAGTCTTTAGCTGAAGATCTTACAAAAAGAAAATTTATAATGAACTACGTTTTTGTAAAAAATTAAGCACAAGTTAATGGATAAATAATCTTTTGGTATTTTTATTTTAAAAAGTGGGGAAAAAAAAGTAGGTTATTTCCTTTAGTTCGGTACATCACAAAGGTATTGTTCACAAAAAAAAATTTTAAAATACTCATTATTATTATCCTCAATAATATAAATAAAATTTAGCTCTATTTATTTCCGTAACTCATTTAAATCTTTACGCTGGGATTCCACAATTGATATTATAGTTACTTATTCTAATCTATGAGTTTTTCAAGTTAATATAAAATATAAATAAATTATTCAAATAAATAAAATAAATAATATGTATTGTGTAATATTCTTATATCTCATTTAGAATTTCGTCTATTTAAATATAGTTACGTGACTGACCACGAAATAGACTGATTAACTTTTCCATTTATAAGGTGCAATCTTTAGTCCATTATATATCACAGACACATAAAATATCTAAAAATTAAGACCTCTCGGAAAATAACACTTAATATAAAATTGTTTGACACCTAGTTAAGACGACGCAGATCTATTCTTACCTGATTCACGAATGTTACTTAGTTTTCTGTATGTACGGCAGTAGTTTTGAGAAAAAAAAATAAAATAGGGCAAAAAAAACCCAACAAAATTTTTTTTTGCCATTTTCCAAGTAACAATTTTCTTACCTGATTCCACGGATGGTTATTAGTTTTCTGTAGCTATCGAATTTCGGGAAGGAAAAAAAAATAAAAATAACCAAATAAAAAATTGAGAAGAGAAATTCTTAACCTCTCATTTGTTTCTCGAACATCAATTCTTTCTTACGTTGGGATTCCTACGAATTTTATTAGTTTTCTTTACTCAATTTGTAGTTTTTAGAAAAAAATAAAATAGCCCAAAAACCAAAAAAAATTTTTGCCATTTTCAGAACAATTTCCTTAACGCTGGATTCCACGAATGTTATTATTTTACTTGTGTATTTATTTTTATTGTTTCGAGAAAAAAAATAAAATATCCAAAAAAATCAAAATAAAATTTTTTTTATCCATTTTTTTGAACGAATTTTCTTACAATTTCATTCCACGAATGTTATTAGTTTTTCTTGTACCTAATCGTAGTTTTTGAGAAAAAAAATCAAATAGCCCCAGTCATCAAATATTTTTTTTGCCAATTTTAGAACAAAATTTTCTTACGCTTGACCACAATGTTATTAGTTTTTCCTTGTGCTATCGAGTTTTCCGAAGAATTCCTACGTTAAACCTCACTATTGACGTCATCTAGTGACGCCATCGGGGAACTAATATAAGCGAAGGTCTAAGTGCAAATCCGAAAAAAAAATTACAAGAAAATTATCGGGAAAATTATTTTCTTTGTGATTTTTTAGATTTCACACTTAGAACTTTGACATATTAGTTCCCGTTGAAACGTCACTATATCGAGTGTATGATGATGCTTGAAAATAAGTGGCATTATATGAGTAGATAATCCGCTTTTGCGATTCCGTAAGGCGACACTATATAGTTAGTTCAACAAACAAAACGACGCATTATAAGAGTACTAGAATGCGATAAAAAATTAGAGTCGAAAGGTCTAAGTCAAGAACAGAACTCGTAAAACTACGATCCATCAAGAAAACTAATAACATTTCGAATCAGCGTAACAATAATTAAGAAAAAAGGCGAAAAAAATTTTTTTGATTTTTGGTTGTTATTTTTTTTTATCTCGAAAACTACGATAGCTACAAAAAAAAATAATAACTTATTTGATAAACTAAAACAGAAATTTGTATTTAAAAATGAATAACAAAAGTTTCCCTGTAGCTGTCGAAGTTTAGCGCCAAAAATGAAATGGTCCCCCAAGAAATACCAAACAAATTTTTATATTTCCGAACAATTTCACCCCAAACCCCTGATTCCACAAAGCCCCACAATCCCTTTTCCTATCTTGTAAGCTATCGTAGTTTCGAGAGAATAAACAAAAATTAAATAACCCAAAAAAATCAAAAATTAAATTTTCTCTTTCCTCGCCTCACGAGGTTTTTTAGATTTATTCAATTTTTTTCTTTATAACACAGCTCACTATCATAGGGAAAAAATGTTATTTAGTTTTTCTTTTCTTTATCGTGTGTTTTCCGAGAAAAAAAAATTAAAATATCCCAAAAAAATTAAAAAAAATTTTTTACATTTTAGAACAATTTTCTTACGCTGATCCACATATGTTATTTAGTTTTCTTGTAGCTATCGTAGTTTTTTGGAGAAAAAAAAATAAAATACCCCCAAAACAAAAAAAATATCCCAACACTTTAAGAACAATTTTCTAACGCTGATCCAACAAGTGGTATTAGTTTTCTTGTACTTATCGTAGTTTCGAAGAAAAAAAATAAAATAGCCCAAAAAAAATCAAAAAGAAATTTTTTTCCATTTTAGAACAATTTTCTTACGCTGATTCCCACAATTATTAGTTTTCTGTAGCTATCGTAGTTTTTATCGTAGTTATTTATTTAATTTTTTTTTAAAAATCATTAGTTCGAAAATAATAAAATCAAATTTGTAAATGAAAGAGGATGAATGGGTGACTAAATTAAAAAAAAATTAAATAAATGATCGAATGAAAAATAACGGTAAAGCTAAAGTGTAAATTATATATATATAACTATATATAATATTATTATATATAAATATTAATATATATATATTATATAAATATATATATATAATATATATTATATATACAAATTTATATATATATTATTATATTAATATATATATATATATATATATAATATATTTATTAATATATAATATTATATATAGATATATTTATATTATATAAGATATTTTATACTTCTTACTTTTGAACATAATTATTTCCCGTTGAAAAAACTCAAACGAAAACCAATAACAGTTAACCATCTAATTAAAAATGTGCATTTGAAAGCGCTCAGCCGCTTTTGCGATTCCCGTAATTAATCATAATCTATATTATTAGTTCGACGAATTGATTTCAAACGTCAGAGATATAAGGTCGAAGGTCTAAGTGCAAAAACTCGAAACTGACGAGATGCTACAAGAAAAACTGAATACAAATTTCGTGGAGATCAGCGTAGATATTGTAGAAGAAGGGAAAAAAACAAATTTTTTTTGAATATAGTGGATATTTTAGTTTTTTTCTCGAAAACTAACATAGCGACATAAAAAATAGAAGAGTTTTTGGGAATCAGCGGTAAGAAAACTGGTTTAAAAATGTGGGAAAAACATAGTTCCTTGTACCCGGTATCGTTAGTTTTCGAGATAAATAAATATTAATAACCAAATATAAAGTGCCAAAAACAAATGTTTCGAATATTTTCGAGGAGAGAGAACTATCGTTACGCGGTAGTCCGACGAGGATGTGTATTGAGTGTTTCTTGGGTAAGCTGAGTTGGTATTCGGGGAGAAAAATAAATATAAAATAACCGCCAAAGAAAGAGAATGCAAAAGAGAATTTTTGGCGCATTTTTAGATACAATTTTCCTTACCTGAGTCCAAGAATGTATTAGTTTTCTTGGTAAGCTATCGTAAAACGTTTGGAGAACAAGAAAGTAAAATATCCCAAAAAAATTAAAAAGAATTTGTTTTTTTACATTTGTAGAGGACAATTTTGTCTTAGCGGCGGATCCACGAATGTTAGTTAGTTTTCTTGGGTGAGCTATCGGGTGAGGTGTTGGGGGTAGGAAAAGAGAAGATAAAAGACCCCGAAGAGAAATCAAAAAATTTTTTTGGCCATTTTTAGAGAAAGTTGTTAAAATTCAGATGTTTACGGAATATGTTATAGTTTTTGATAGTAGATATTCGGGGGTGTTTTCGGGGGAGAAAAGAAAATGTAAAGAGAGTAGTCCGAAGAAAAAAATCAATAAATTATTTTTTCCATTTTTAGAAACATTCATTGAAAAAGCTGATTGCACGAATGTTATTAGTTTTCTGGTAGCTATCGTAGTACTGTTTTGGAGGAGAAAAAAATAAAATAGCCCCGAAAGAACCAAAAAAGATTTTTTGTCACGCTTTAGAACAATTTCTTCGGGCTGATTTCCAGGCCGAGAGTGTTAGAGTAGTTTCTTGTATATCGGGTAGTGTTCGAGAAAAAAAAAAATAAAAAAGATAGCTTATTAAAAAAATTCAAGAAATGTTTGTTTCCGCATTTTGTTTTGGAACAATATTCTTACGTTTGGATTCCACGAATGTTATAGTTTTCTTCTAGGGTGGGAAAAGAAGAAGATGGGAAAAAAGAATATTGAAAAGGGGAAAAATGGGGGGGAAAAAATTTTGGCGCATTTTATTTTTTTCCTTATTCCACGAGTTTATTAGTTTTCTTTAATCTAAAATTTTTGTTTGCTGTATAAAAAAAAAAATACCCAAAAAAGTCAAAGAGAGATTTTTCCATTTTTATAACAATTATTTTAAAATGAAAGTGACAAATGTCATTTTTGTTACTGACAATTGAATAACCAAATGAAAACCAAAAAAAAAACAACGAGGCAAATTTTATGACATTTTATAGATTTAAACTATTACTTTATTATGGCTTGGTATCTGTATCTGATTTCTAGAAAAAAAAATATCGCGCCAAAAAGTTCAGGATTTTTTGTTGTGTTCAGATTTAGAAGCAATTTTCGTTACGACTGATCCAAGCGAAAAGGTATTATTTTTCTTAGCTATCCGATTTGTCTGAATAACTACTTTAAACCCACTATTATTTCATATAGTACAGACCCATTCAGCGGAATATAAGTGCTAATTCTAATTTCGAGAATTCCGGGAAAAGAAAAATTAACATGGAAAATACTTTAAAAGTGAGTGTGGCTTTTTGAGGTTGTGTAGATATTGTCACAGCTTAACGCTGGTGTGTGGACTTATAGTGCAGTGTCACCTTAAAAAACGTCAACAGTGGGGTCGCGTATTTAAGGCTTGTGATAGATGCGAAAGGAGATTCATTGGTAGAATGCTTTTCCAGGGGGGGCCGTGCTTTTGTTCGCATGTTCCGGTTAATCTACACTAGTACGAAGATTGTACTGTTCGAAAGATCTAAAAGACAATCTAACTTAATCGGCGGTGCACAGGCAAACCTTTTAAGTTATGAATACTGATCGATCAACCCGATTATTACGTCGTCAACGAACTGTATATAGGATTCAAGGGATCTAATTTAAAATGCTAAAAATCGCTGTGAAGAGATAATTGCCGCTAAAAAGAATTTAAGTCCTGTAAATTATTTGGGTCTTAGCAGATACGTTTCGTTGGACGCTTATATTAGTTCAACAACAAACCTAACGGAAAGAACTGTGCCAGACAAAAGAACAACACAGAAACATACTAATTTCTCCTGTGAACGTTTGCACATCCAATCACGGCTCGACCCACGGCTCTACCCACGCTCTGTTAGGCGCCCGCCTCGACGCAACCTACCGGCATCGCGCCAATGCCAGCTCGAACCCACACTCAGACCCCTCGCAACCAGCTCTGCAAGACCCTCGACCCACCCTCAGCGCCAGTGGGCTCACCGCAACTTCTTCAACCCACTGCTCAATGCCCGCACGCTCAACCCACTCTCAACCACTCTGATCGGCACCTCGAACGCCACCTCAACCTGAGCCGCTGACCAATGCTAAATCCGTGAGACTCTCACGACGTGTACTCTTCTCTCGAATACTACGCATCACTCTCGTCACCACTGTTCCAAAACATAGTGTAGTTGACATTCACAACGTGACTGTGATAAAGTCTAATCTAGAGTTCAAAAAATTTTAAAACTACATACTACAGAAAACAATAACATTCGTGTAATCACGTTAATATATTTTTCTACAAATTAAAAAAAAAATTTTGGTATTTTTTTATATTTATTTTTTTCTCTAAAACTACGATAGCTACGAAAAAAATAATAACCTTTTTTTTATACTAAGAGTTTTTTTATAAAAATGTAAAAAACAATATTTCATATTTTTTTATTTTCAAGAAAATAAAATAAATAACCATATCCCAAAACTTATGTTCTATCTCTCATCATTATTCAACTTTTCAAAATATATGTGTTTGCCTAATGTTTTAAAAAAATAAAATACCCAAAAAATCAAAAAATGTTTTTTTGCTATTTAGAACAAAATCTACGCTTATATCATTTAAGTTTCTTACATTTTATGTTTTTTTATAAAAAAAAAAATACCCAACAGCTTAAGCGACAATTTTTTAACATTTTTAGGTAATGAATAACTGGTGAGAAAGAATAACATTTCCTCTACTTCCATTTTAGAAAACTAAAAAGAGTCATTACTCTAGATATCAATAAAAATTTTGGTCCATTTTTATAACAATTGTCAAATTTCGTATTCACGAAATTTTATTTGTTTCTTTCTAGCAGCTGTATTTTTAAAAAATCAAATAGTCCCCAAAAATCAAATAAAAATTTTTTTCCCATTTTTAAACAATTATTACTCTGATTCCACGATTTATTATTTTCTTTAGACTACTCTTTTATTTCTAAAAAAAAATAAAAATATCCCCATAAAAATCAAAAAATTTTTTTCCATTTTTATAACAATGTACTACTGGTGATTCCGCGAATACGATAGTTTGACAATAATTTTCTATCACAAAAAAAAAAAGGAAAGTAAGTGTACTTGATATCCAGGGACTAAAATGATATTACGCTGATCTCAACTATTTTTTTCTATTGTACCAATGTAAATGTTAGAAAAAAATAAAATACCCCAAAAAATCAAAAAAAATTTTTTTCCATTTTATAAACAATGTTTCTAATCCACCTAATGGTTAATTTTTCTTTACTATCTTATTACTTGTTTGTTAGTTTATTTATTAATTTTTTTTAAAAAAAAATCATTGATGTTATTTACCTCTAAAAATTATTTATTTATAAAACTGAATAAGGTATTTGACAATTAAAAAAAATTAAATAATTCCGAATTAATTAAATGTAAACTAGGAATAAAAGTATATATATATATAATATATATAAGATAATATATAAATATACTATAATGTAATTCATATATAGTATATATATATATATTATATATATATATATAATATAATATATATAATATATATAGTAATATATCTATATATATAAAAATTTCCAACACTAACCTTTGGACATATTATCCCGTCGAAAATTAAAAAAATCTTTGAAGAGGTAAATTGCAAAAATTGTGCATTAAACTGTTCATTCCTTCTTCTAATTCCCGTTAGCACACAATATTTATTTTCAACAAACAAACAACAACGTCAGATGATATAATCGTTCAAAGTTCAATTCAAAAAAGCTCGTAAAACTACGATAGGCTACAAAGAAACTAATAAACATTCTTGTAATCACGTAAAATATGTCAAAGAAAAAAATTTTTTTTTTTTTTGTTTTTATTAATTTTTTTCATCAGAAAATAATATATCTTACAAAAAAAAATAATAACTTTTTTTTTAAACACGTGTGTAGATAACGGTTTGTTAAAAAATTAAAAACGAAATGAACTTGTACTATTCTATTTCCGTATAAAAGAAAATCAAATATAATAAAAATTCAAAAAAACAAATTTTCATATTTTCAAACAACTATCTACTCTATCACATATATTAGTTTTCCTTTTCATGCGTATTTACGAAAAAAATAAAAATAACTGCCCAAAAAATCAAAAAAAATTGTGCATATTTGTTATA
>JABUQX010033045.1:0-22500 GCA_015478945.1 Trachelipus rathkii
TATATTATAGTAAATATATTAAATAATTATATTAAGTATATATATAGATAATATTATATTTATTATAATATATATATATATACTATATATATATATATAGATAGTATAATAAAATATATTAATATTATATAATATTATTAATATTAACTATGCATATATCAGCATATTACTAACCGTGTATATTACACTATATAATCACTGAGACTCAATTATCACCTTAATACACTACCATACTACTACATACAACTAATTAATTAATATATATATTACTCATATATAATTAGATTTATCAAACACATTCTTAATAATCATCATTACAATTACTATCTTTACCATCACTGCCAATTAAATCATACATTATGGTATACTTATAAATAATTATAACATTTTGATACATAAAATCTTCAATCCTTCAATTATTTAACTATATATATTATCCCTATCTAATACTAGCATCATCACTATACACTATTAATTAAACACTATCACCATTATATATTATAATACTAGTTAACTACAATTAAATATAAATAACACATTTATCATAATAATTAAAATTATAATCTACTAATATATATATGTATAACTAAATTATTAATGATTATCAACTAGAATTGTAGAATGTTCGCAAAATCTCTAGACAAGTACCATGTTAATATAGTATGATTATACAGACTCCCAAGATCTTATAGTTGAGCCAAGAAAATGAAGACTAAGATTCTGAAGAAGGCGTAGTATCACTTAGACACAGAGATTTTAACACTACCTCTCCTTATAATCATAAATATTACAGATTAGATCATATTTATACTATATTACGTTGAAGCATTCGAGACTGCAGGAAGTTAATCACAAAAGTACTGCAAAGGTTCCACAATTCAAAACTTTTTTCACTTCACCGCGGAGGATACGGATACAGAGATATATATTTATAGATAATTTATTAAAAAAAAGAGATTTATAACTATAGTTAAAAATTATTATTATAGAAATGTCTCAAAGGAGAGTATATATTATTGAAAAACATTCAAATATTTCCTATCATTATATCTATCACCTCAAGGTAGCTCACTTCCGAGTACGTATAATTTCCGAGTGAAAAACACACAAAATGCACATTAATATTATGATTAGAGTGTATAATCACTGTATATCTGATAATCCATATTCGATTTGATTCTTTATTTCTATCTTCTCATTTTCTTATATCTCTATAACTGTATACCTAATGACCTATCAGAACCTATATCCGAAATGATCTTAGAATACTAATAATAATATATTATTCAATAATTATATATTAATAGATATTAATATATTATATAATATATTTTATTAATATTATATTTTTATATATTAATATTATATATAATATAGTATATACATATATATTATAGTATATATAGATTAATATATATATTAATAATATAATATATATATTATTATAATAATAATTAATATATATATATAGTATAAAAATTATATAATATATTAATGAGTATTTATTTAATAATATTATATAATATTATAGATAATATATTATATATTATATATATATATATACTAAAATATATATATATATATATGAGGTATTATATTATTAAATAATTATTAATAAATAATATAAAATATATATTAATAATACTATATATATATTATATATATAATGATATTATATATATATAATATATATATAAAATATATATATATTAATATTATAATTAATAATATATATATTAATAATATAACTGGTTATATCATTGCTAGAATATAGTTAATGATCACCGTCTTTTATCTTAAGTCATAAAAAAATTTTAGTAAAGTATATTATTTATCAAATAGTTGAAAATTTTAATGGAATTTGAAATCGATAATAAATTCATTTGGTTATTTAATAAAAAAGAATGAAAAGTACAAAATTTATTTTATTTAATGATAAGTCACATATATAATTATTTCAAAATTAATGTTCCTTTTAAAAGAAAATATATTTGCTATATTATATATAATAGTATATTATATATATACCATATAATATTATATAAATATTAATATATAATATACTATTAACTATATATATTATATATATATATATAATAATATAATTATATATATAGTTAATTACTATTATATATATTATATATCACTAAATATAATATATATATTTATATATATATATATATATAGATGAGAGAGTAAGAGAGAGGAGAGATAGAGAGTAAGGAGAGAAGAGATATGAGATAGAGAGTATGAAGAATAGAGAGGAATATGTACAGGCAAGGAATGAGGTAGAGAGAGAGTAAAGAGAGAGAGAGTATAGAGACGAGATGAGAGAGATGAGAGAGAGAGATAGAGAGAGTATAGCTGAGAGTAGGAAGGAGAGGGAAAAAGATCCTTTCCTGAATAAGTAATGAAGTAACCCACTAGGTGATATAAGTAGAGAGTACGAATATAGTAAACAAAATATATATTTAGAGGTAAACATTGTAATTTTGAGAGTTAGATTTTTATATTATGGGAATACCTCAGAGTTTAATAATAAATTATTATATATTATATTTATTTTTGAAGTGAGGCATAATTTCCATAAAAAGTAGGATCTGCTATCAAACTATTCGTTTGCTCGTTGCATATGAGGAAGAAATGTATTGAGCAATCTTTAGTTACTTACAGAAAATATAACGCAAATGCATATATTGGAATATCATGTCTCTATAGAGATATAAAGTTACTCTTATATTTTATAACACGCTATATGTATATAGGAGAATGTAAATAAATAAATACTATAAAACCTACAAAATTAATAGATTTAGGACAAGTCCGATATCAATAATTTAATTCGATAAATACATAAAATATACATAATATTATATTATTAATGAGGAATAATCAAAAGTTCTATGAGTATGAAGCTTTATGAATATGCTAAATAATAGTAGTCGTTGATCGTTCTTACCGCTATACTATATATATACTACTTACCTATTATATATTACTATATCCCTCAATTTAGTACTCGTATTGACATCACCTTAATATATACTATACTTAATAAAATATTTGAAATTGTACTAATATATATATATATTATTCCATTAAGATAGGGCTCACTGCAGCACTGACTAGATGGAGAGGTAAATATTCATATAACTATAGGTAATAGGGGTGGGACGTAATAGTCCCTCCAGCAGTCTCGTGCGTTTGGGAGGGGTCCAATCACTAGAAGAGAATTGACTCTTGCCGCAGCTAAACGTACCTGAGCCAACCCATACCGACTCCATCTGGTTATCAATGCCGTCGAGGACTGAGTGTCAAAAATACCATAATTAGTAGAGTATTTATTAATTTATTATCTTATTTACAATGTTGTAGTAATTTATTTAATATTATAATCATAAAACGAAGACTTTGAAGCCACAATGAATAATATAATTGACTTTATGAGCAGAATTCACTGAATTTAACCAGAGGACATATAAATGAATTTGTATATATTTTAATATATTAATATTGGTAATATTGGTATTATTTTCTTGTATGTCAGAAAGTTTTTTTTGTTAATATATTAATGTTATATATTATTTATAATATAAATATATTATATAGTTTTTATTTTTATAAATATTAGTATTTATATTATAAATATTAGTTGCACATATAGTATAGTGAATAATGTAAAAAAGATCTATATGAATTATCTGGTGTGCGAAATGTAAGTGTGATATCTAATAAATAATAAAAATTATAGTACACTAATTAATAATAATAATAAATAATAATTTAGAGAGATTTTTTGTAACCTAGAGTATTTTATAATAGATACTGCTGACAATTAATATTAAGTTGACAATAACTATTAAATGTGAGTGCATATAAAATAAAGAAAAATATTGTCTAGAACTCTATATTATTATTATACAGAGCATATATTGTGTATTATATAAATAGCTATATTTATCTTATTAAATTTTAAATTATCTAATTATACATAATTTATATTATTAATATCATTATTTTAAATTTATAATTTGATAAAAATATAAATTCGTTAACTAGATAATTTAAAATATAATAATACTAATTAATAACTATAACTAATAATTATCAAAATGGTAAAACTGTATATTTCAATATAACATTATATATATATTTATATTTAAAATTATAATATATATATAAGATATAATAAAAAAAAGTAGAATATACATAAATTCTAATATGAGAGAGCTATCACACCGTAATAAGAGCTAATTATCGTGAGGTCACAATTATATAATACTTAGTACATTTTTATATATACTTATTTCAACATAATATAAATAAGTAAATAAAATACACTCTAATATATAATGAACACTCTAACTATATGTACCGATAAGATATATAAATTATAATTATAAAATATAATATACTATATTATTAATATAGATATATATTATTAATATATATATACTTATATATAAATATAATATATATATATATATAATATAGTATATATATAATATAATTCATATATATATATATTATATTATTATAATATATTAATATATATATAGTAATGATATATATATTATCATATAATATGAATATATTATATAATATAATATATAATGATAATTATTTTAAATATAATATTAAATATATAATATTATATATATAATATATATATATTATTTATTAATATATATATATATATAATATATATAATATATATAATATATAATATTATATATATAATTAATAATATATAAATAATATAAATATATATATAATAATATATATTATATTATATATAATATAATATATATATATATAGTTATTAATATCACATACATACATATGAATAATACTTAAACATACATACATACATACATATATTACATACATACATCATACATCATACATCATATATATAACTAATATACATATTAACATAACATTATTAACATACGAATAGTCTAATACATATACATACAATAACTAACAATACATACATACATAAATCCATATCATAATAATATCTATACATATATCTAATCTACATTAGCATATCATATTAACTATACAAATCATTATACTATAACTAGCATACAATTACATACAATTATACATAATACTAAATACATACACAAATATCACTATATACATTATACATATATATCAATATATACAATACATATATAATTAACATATTAATAATTAATATTAATATATATATATATAATAATATATATAATATTAGTATATATATATAAGATATATATAATGATATATATTATATTATATATATATATATAATATTTTAATATATTATATATAATATATATAATTATAAGTATATATTAATATATATATATATATGTACTTAGTTTGTATATATGTATATAATTATATTTATTATATAATAATAATAAGTTAAATTTTAAAAGTATATTTTTTATTATTTAATTATCACAACCATTTCTAAAAAGACTCTTGGAGAGAACTCTGCCAGTCATACGAAAAAGAAGTTTAATTCACGGGTAGTTACGAAGAGCCACATAAATTAATGATGTACTTCAGCATTAATGTTTCTCAATAGCCAAAATAACACTAAAATATATATTTATAACTAACTCCACTCTTTTAAGGAGTTAGGACTCTACTCCGTATACGGTGGTAGTTATTACTGTAAAATATTATATAATATATATATATATTAATTAATATATATATAAATATATATTATATGAATATATATATATAATTAGTATATATAGATATAATATTATTATATTATATTATATATATTATATAATATATATAATAAATATAAATAATATATATAATATAATTATATAATTAATATTATATATAATATTATATAATGTATATTATAGTATAATATATATAAATATACTATATGATATAATATTATATAAATAATTAAGTTAATATATATATATAAAATATATTAATATATATTAATAATAGTATATAATAATAATATTATATATAATTTATATATGTATACTATTAATTAAAGTTAATTATTAATATATATATATATATTATATATATATTATAATTATATATGATTATATATATATAATATAAATATACTTATATATATTATATATTATTAATATAGGTAGACAATACTTAATTATATTATTAATATATTAATATATAGTAATATATAATATAATATATTATATATATATTATATATATAATAAATTATATATTATATATATATTACAGTATATATATATAATATAAGTATATATATATTATAATATTAATATATATAGATATTATATTATATATATAAATAATATAAATATTATATGAATATATATACTATAATAATATAAATATATATTAATATATATATAAATATATATATTATATAATAAATTAAATAATTAAATAATAATATATATATACTATAAATAATATATATATATAATATATATTAATATATACTATATAGTAAGATATATATAATTATATATATAAGATATATAGTTATGATATATATAAATAGTATTATATAATATTATATAATATATATATTACAGTTTATATGGTAAGAAGATTCACTGTTACTTACCAGCTACTGTTAAAGTGATGTTACGCGTGGTCATGGAACACCGCAACCATGGGCGATGAACATATCGTCAATCAATATATTTATTTATTATAATAGACATTCTCGCTTCCTTTTCTCACATCTTTCAATCCGCCTTATTCTCTTTTATCATCTTAATTATTATTCTCTATTTTTATGATAGTGATCATACATATATATGCCTTTACTTCTAGCTAAATTAATCAGCTACGCTATATATTATTTCATTTGACTATTTTATTCACCATACTATCTTTTCAATCAGCCGAGCACAACACTATGCACCATTTTAAATAAATCAATCAATATATAGCTGAGAGATTCTTAAAATAATTTTCACATCTGATCACTTCAACTTCTTTCTTCTCTATCTTCATTATCTGCCATTTTTTATGCTAAATAATTATAAAATTTTGTTAAACAGTATTAGTCTGAATAATCACTTCAGTACTTGTATTAATTTTTCTATTCTTTAGAAACTTCGCACACTCGCTAAATTACCATATATTATTTACGCACTACAAATTCAACTTACTTATTTATAAGCCATTTATGCTGAGTCACTCTTTTAATGAACATCAACATTACTAGTAACATATCTTATATCTAGTTTTTACCACTTAATCACAAATGTAAGAACAATCAGAATAACATTATATATATATATAACCGAATCATCAGTCGACGAATATCTGGTAATGGTAAATTTGTAATAATTAACTCCTTTTATTTTAACCATTAAAGTCGAGTTTCGCATATATTATTCAATTTCTCTATGGTACTGGGCTTTCAGCAACTCAAAATTGCCAACAACTTTCTGGCCGGGCACAGGCACACATTTTACCTAATATATCATATAAGCATTTGTATATTATAATGTGAATATTCCCAGACACTATATGCAGCACTTTACCATACGGCCAGAGAGAGCGCAGCGATTGATCACTAAAAAAAGTGAACTTTAATATAAAAAGAATAGCTAATTAATCAATTACAAGGACATTGGGCATCCCAGTTAAATCTAAAAATACACCATATAAATATCGTAATCGCATCAAAAAGTTATAGCTGTAATTTAATGTATTAATCACTGGTATTACGAAATATGTTTCGTATGTTGTGTATAATGTATATATATTATATATATTATATATATTAATATATATATATAACGTATATATAGTATATACCTATCCTACAAATAATTAAAACCGGAGGAGAAATAATCTCTTTATCACTCACATATACTAATATAGTTTTCTACATACCTTAGTTACGTATACTCACCGGTACAAATTTACATCCCTTGGTCCAAAAGTTCAAATACTACTTCTCCTTTTTATCATGCCATTAGTAGCGTGTAACTACACAAAAAACCTTCTATAACCATAATTATATTCATTCTGATAGTTTCCGATAAATTCAGTCAAATATCATAACAAAACATCATATATGACCTTCTTAATGTAATTGACTAAACTAATAAATAGTTAACATTATCATGAATGAGTAAGTATAGGCTATCTATACACTATTGCAGTTATACTTTACAATATAACCAATACGTTACATCAATTTACACATATTATATACCAAATACATAATAGCGCTTCATAAATCACACAATAAAATCAACTATATCACGTATGCGTTAGATAACTTATATGCAGCTGCAATACCCTGCAGAGTTATAGATACTTCAGGTATTGGTAAACCCAAGACCTATACTAAAAACTATACAGCAATCTTATAACACCTTGCGATAGATTTGTTCACTCATAACGTTACACATTATTAATCTAAAAAATAATTTTCTAATATAATATATATACTTATCATCTACTATCTCCTGCTCTTACGTATTCTCTCTAATATCACGTCTCTCATCTCTTCATATATACTCTCTATATCTATACCTCGCTCTTTATATATATATTTTTACTACTCACCCTACTACTACCTCACTACCCTATATTTATATATCATAATACCGCCAACTACTCACTGTCATCGCTCCTGCCTGCTTGTATGTACTCGTACTTGACGTAAATTAAGATATTGTAATAGTATTGATATGTGTATGTATATGTTAATGTATGTTTATGTATAATATAATATTCGTATATAGTTAAATATTATGATATTAGTATTAGATATTGTATTGTTAATGTTATAATCATTAACACATTGTATATAGCATGTATATATGTAATGTATGTATGTATATGTGATGTATAAATTAGTAATTATTATGATGTATTTTTCTAATTAATATTGAATATTAATAATATAAATAAATATATAATAAATATAATATAAAAAATATATGATATAAATAAATATAATTAATATATATAATATAAATAATTATATATAAAATATATATATATTATAATATAGTATATTATAATATATTATATTATATAAATTATATAATAATTAAATATATAAATATTAAATTTAATTAATTATATATATAATTATAATATATATCTATTTAATATATATTAATATAAAAATAAATTAAATTTATATATTAATATATATATAAAAAATATTTAATATAGTATATTAATATATATTAATATTAAGTTTATTTATTTTAATTTATTTTATCAAAAAAAAGTTTTCACTATCTGTAGATATTCACACATATTATAATTTTATCAAGGAGGGCAACTCTACATAATAAGAGTAGAAGTCTCCAATATTATGGGAGGATATATTATAAGTAACGTCACGAAGGATATAGTCATATTTGATAAACTCATCAGATAATACATAGAACAATAGATAAGTTTTTATCATTAGCCATATATGAGTATAAAACCTAATGTTTTTAAAAGCCTTAAATAGCTCTATAGATGACAACATAAATCGACAAAGCACCTCAATAGTCAATCATTGATCTTATATCATATGAATAAAATAATGTTTCGGAAGAAATATCTAATCTATTAAATGTATTAAATTTTACTTGAAATAATTAAACTAACTAGTATAATTTAACAGGAACATTAAAAGTATTATAGTATAAAATATAATATAGTTAATATTGAGAATAAATTTTAAATTTACGTTTCTTTATTATTATTATTCCTTGAGAGGCCCACGACCCTTATCATAGCTTCCATATACCCGTATAAACCGCGCTGAATTACTTATAATTTATATATATATTATATAATATATATTATATATATATATATAATATATATATTATATATTATATATATATATTAATATAGTAATATATATATATATATTAATATTATATATTATATCTATATATATTAATTATCAATATATATATTTAATAATATAATATATATTAATATATATAATATATAATAGAAATTTTATAAGAAAAGGAGACTTAGAGAAGTGGTAATATAAACGAATAGTGACGAGATAAAAAAGTAAGGTACCAGGTAAGAGGATACGAATAGAAGGAAGGATAACACAAACCAGTAAGGATAAGTAATCACAGTGATGGAATCCAGCACGGCATCACAGAAGTGGAGTCGGTAAATATTGAAAGCGAAAGTGAGGATTTAATAAGGAGGAACAGGTTATTGGATTGAAAGGCTAAGAGTGGAACTAATATGAAAATCCGTGAAATGGATAGTCCACTTGAGGCTATTTAAAAGTGGTAGTACTTCAGTATTTTATTTATATAGCAGGTGAACTGCACTTAAAAAGTGATTGAGAGAACTATTAAAACACAGCAGGAGAGACAAAATATAATTAAATGAGGCGAGTGTAACGTCGTAATGATAAATAATCATGGTGTAAAATAGTTAATTAAAAAAGTCAAACGTTACGTATGCGCTGTTACAATATATGAAACAGACATATCAGCATGCGCTATGCGAAGGAAACGGAGGCTTAGAGGGCCGATAACTATAAAACAGATGTGGTTAAGTAGAACAACATGTCAAGGAAGAGCTTTTGCCAAAGGATTGGAAAGCCGCGCAATCAAGTACAGCTATATTATGTATATATATATATAGTAAGAATATAATATAAATGAAATAAATAATGATCAATAGTGACAACAATTAATTTAAGATTATATAAATATATATAATATAAATAAATATTATAGTATAATAACTTCGGATATAAATAAATTATTAACAATAAGTAACATAAAAATTTATACAATAAATATTACTAAAAAATATTATTAACTCATCGTTTATTTAACTAACCTTTAACAATTACCACATGAGGTATGAAACCATAAGATATGAATATACAAGATATAAAATCCGATCATCAATTTATACCTATAATATACATAAATTAGGTTGAGTATTGATTTTGAGGACACTACTATAAATACTTTTAAATCATAGTATTATATAATATACAGTATAATAAATATTAGATAATAAATTAGTAAAATGACATATATTATATTATAAAATAATTTGATATACATAAAAACGGCTTGATGAAAGTATGATTGGTAGATAAATCTATAGTAAGTTATGAGTTCATGCTCCAATTCATAAATGTTAAGTAGTGCCTACTCCTAAGATTTTCCACCTGTAGCGAGTATCAGCTGAGACGGATGACATAATGAATATCGTGAGGATACAAGTCGTTAGTAGTAGTATAGATAATATTGGAGTAATGATCTTTTTCTGAGTGAGGCTATGCTTACCTAGTATGAGAAAATTCAGTGATAATGAGAATTATAAGGAGGAAGATAGTATACTGGAGAATATATAAAAACCCTTGTGTTTGGACCATTCCGGATGTACATAATTATGTAATGCTGTTATGAACTACATAGCGGCATTACACAACACACACTTATACAGTTAGATTATAACTATCTAGAGAGGAGTAGTCATAACTTAGTCATTTTAGAGGTAATTAAATTCTATTGGTACCTGAATAAATAAGTTAACTATAATAATTATGTTTGGTATTAAAAAATTGGTAATAAAGTATAATAATAATAAAGAGTGGTACAATAATAGTAGGAAGTATAGTATCGTTAATAAGGTCGTATGATTACTATGTATAGTTGTCGGTGAATATCTATCGATACTGTAGTATAGTAGAATCTTGTAGATAATATTTTATATCTGTTTAAGCGACCATCAATAAAGGGGGAATAGGTTATGCTATAAATTGATTCACAAGGAATTAATAAATATTAGATATTTAAAAAGATTGAAGGAAATAAATTATTAAATTAAGCTATATGAGCCTCTATTAAATATATTGGTGAGTTACTATAAATGAATAAAGTACAATCCACAGGAGATATACATACTATTAAAGCCCGTATATTTAATACTGCTGTAAATCACGATAGACATAATTATTATAAAACCATTATAAATTCATGGAATGAAAACTGTATATAATAGTAGGTATTGAGAGCTACTATAATTGAGTATGTGTAATATTCGGACTGAGCGTAAATGCTATCATTAAGTAAATAAAAGATTTACTATATTATCGAACAAATCGTTCAAAATGACGAAAGTAGAAACACATATACATACCCATCTTCAGATTCATGGAAAAATGAATTAATTATTGTATTATGATTATTTTTAAGAAAATTTTAAATAGAAATCGCATATATCTTTATTTTAGTATAAAAAATTATCGAATTTATCTAAACTACATTAAAATTAGACAGTAAAGAAGTTAAGTTTTTCATTTTTTTTAGTGTAGTTGGCATACAAGCCAACGGGTGTCTAGGCACAGCGGTGAAGAGCGTTGGCGTAAGAGAACCCATATAGGTGAACCTACAAAGCCTACTAATACCATCAAATATTTCACTTGAATAAAGTTGATTATTATTATAAACAGATAAAAATTTTGTCATCAACAATGAAAGTAAAATTGATAAATCCCATAATTTAGTCTCTAATATGAAATACCTTACCTATACTAATACTGATTTAGAAATATCACAATAGATAATGAAATGAAATTTATACACTTGTAGTATTATTGTTATGAGGTAACAGAACGTTAGTAAAAGAATCTAGATACTATAAAATAAAACAAAGCTGATTACTAAAATCATGGCTCAGGATGAGTGAAAGAAGAATTAAAATTATATATATATAATCCATCATAATTCAAAAGAAAATGAAGTGACTTTGTGTGAGAAAAATAATTAGTAGTAGTATATCAAATCATAAATATTTGACAACTATATATAATAAATTATCTAGAATGAGACGTATAGGGGGTGTATTTATATAAGCTTGAGATAAGTATATGGTGAGTAGACGGAGTGTGAGAATCAGTCAGTATATTGTATAGTGAGTAAGTTATAGAATACTACATTACATGTAAGTACCTGGCTGGCTACAATGATACGAGAAGTGATCAAAATTAAGAGTTAGATCATTTATAGGAACTTGAATTGACAAAGATATTAAATCTTTTTCAATAAATCCATCTATAAGTTATAAATTATTATTATAATATTAATAATAGCAACCCAGTAAATAGCAGTATATAAATTCACTTGCAACAAAGCCTGTCATATATTTCAAGAAGGCACTAATGCTAAGCTCAAAATGCTGTCATTTATAAGATTAGGAATGCTTCATTAAGAAGCACTAACCCCCTTTTCCTTGTCTGGACCGCGACACTTACACATCTGAGAGCGCTTTGAGACCTAAAAAGTAGAAACTTTGTTAAGTATATTTGTCCATAACTCCGTTCAACAAATCATGCTCTAGATATCAGTGCACGTAGTCTATATATAAAGAGCCCAAAATCGATCGTGTGTGTACTAGAGAGAGTATTATCTAGAGAAGATAAATATGAGTACTTATCAAAAGATTAATAAGAACTATGTTACTGACACATGTGAGCACATTCCACGACAATCAAAAAGAATTAAGCTACATAGTGCCAGTTAATTCTATATTAATATAAGCAACATTAATATTGCGGCCACACAAGCCTAGAAGTTATAATATATAGGGAGGAAATATTTTCTCATCAGACAATTATCTGAGATCATCATATTGAATACACGAGCCGTCTTAGCTATAAATATGCAAATTGTGTTTTATATCTTTGTCACATATAGGTTATGATCGAGGCTATTTCTCAAAGCGAGCGCAGTTCTATCAAACACTCTAGTAATCTTTTTATATAGGTCTTGCCCTGATATTCAGTTTTTTATGGCTATATTAGAAAGGTAGAAAAGAAAAAAGTTGAAGATTAATAGAAAAATTGAAAGATCTTCTTTCTACCAGGATTATATATATTTTATATGAGATAGTTCTGCTTGGTTTAAGGACAGTAAGCACATCTCATACAGAGAACATAACCAATCCTAATATCACTAGCACATATGAGATAATCCTATATATGAGGAGATAACCAAAAATTCATACACAAGATAATAGATTAATAACTTGTTATCAAGTCCTAAAATCTGTTCAATCTAACTTTGGACCTCACTTATCACGTTATTCATGAGGTATAAGCTTATACAGTCACTAGGCTTACTGTATAATTAGCCTACTAAAAACCTAAAAAATACTATGACGTCCCACCTATTATACTTACCAATATCCTCATTCTATATATATTACTCTTAAACACTACTATTATACTATGATCCACATACCTATACATATATAATACTTATCAGATAATTTCATTGTGCCATTGATAATTTGAGACTACATTTACCACTACATACAATAACTAATCATAACATTATACCATTTTATAATGTTTGTACTATATATTTAGAATTTAATTTACTAGTATATATTATATTATAGGTATTATATATTATATTATAATTTATCATCTTCTTTTACTCCTCAACGCCTATTATATAGTAGTTAGATTATTACTATATATAATAAGTATATGCCACCTTTATTTATAACTAAATAACTATAGTTTCTAGTGATACCTAGTGAGAAACATCACTTAGATCAATTTATCCCAAATACCTTATCTTATAATCAGAGAGTAGGGGAGAGAATCGGAGTCGGGAGTCGGAGGTCGAGGGGAGCTCGAGAGTAGTCAGAGTGCACGGAGTACCGAAAGTATTTCAGCGCTCTGAGTCGAGAGTTACGCGGAGCGAGTCACGTTGCGTTCGCACTTTCCAAAAAGTGGGGTACACGAGATAGCGTCGGCTGAGTATCAACGAGAGTATATAAAAAAACGGCGATGCCTTAACGGGTTTCACCCTTTCGACTCCAAAACAATTTTGTATAAACTTTTCCACACAAAAATCTTTTCCGAATTAAGTCCTTAATTGAATTCTTTTTTCCCTATCCAAAGAGCACCAGATAACGGCCTTCCCTCTGGCCAACAACCACACACCAGCAATACAACCATACTTTGAGCACTTATGTTCATCATTTGAGCCTATCGTATATAGAGTTGACGTAACGCAACACACACTCGTCCACACGACACCAAAACCACACTACCCACCTTACTTCCACAACCCACCTACCGTACCCACCACCAGCGCATCTCCACCACCTCACGGCATTTTTTCCGATTGTATTCTTCGACTGAAATCCTGCCTATACTTCTTTTGTAACCCCCCTCAATTACACCTGGTTTTCTCACTCCATATTTTAAAGATTTTTTGTTTTATTTTTAACTTATCAATATGTTAACATAACAATATTTTCACATCATCTATGTGTGCTGCGATCCTATATATGCTAAAATAAAAAGATATGATGTGAACGTTATTGTATTCTTATATTTACGCCCATTTATAGTTACCCCAATAAAAATAGGCGCAAAGGTACTCGACTTGACTACTTATTGTGTTTTAAAAGTTTTGTTACCTCCTCTCCACATAAAATTAGAATTATCTAACCTAATAGCTTCCATGAGAGACGTCATGCTATGTAATATAGTATGGATGGTTCCGTTTACCGATTAACCTAATGATGTTAAAGGCGTTCCTCTATCAGTAGGCACACTAGTAACAAGGTTTCTTTATATCTCGATTTTTGAAATCATATACACGTCACAAGCAGGATTTAACCGCAAGCCGGACCCTCCACCCAATTAGGACTCACTTCTTCACTTTTCTTCCCACATAAATTAAATTGCGGCTTTAATCAGCAGAAATAAACGCGGCTTTAAGTATGTCTCTGGATTCTTTCCATTAGAATTCCAAATATTTAAGGAGCCTGCTATTGAAATTTGTTATAATCTCTTTTCTTGAATACCTGTTAATAAAATCATATTTAACTTCCTGGAGAACCATTTATTTTAGACCACCTTCTCCCACTTTTGATGTCCTAAACAGATGAATTTACCTCAAGAATCTCTACGATCAGGTCGTATACCCACCGACATCCTTTGGAACCGCTCGAAGACCTATATAACCTAGACACTCTTCCCATTTTGCCCCTTTTTATATTTATTCCTACTAATAACTAGAAGTAATTAGTAACTTTTTCAGGTCCAAAGATTTAATCCCTAAAGATTGCACTCCTTATTAGTCTACTTGTATAAGTGTGCTGGCTGTATATGCCCGCTTTGTAGGTCAAACAGGCCTACAACTTTGCATCAAGGATTGCCAAACACAAGGGTTTTTTCTTTCCATTACCAGTCTTCTCTCTACCTCACTCTTGAATTTTCACTCCCTTCCAGTACGTAGCAATAAGCCACGTAAAAGATCATCCATCTGACTACCAACGGACTTCTCCGATTCTTGCCTCCGTCACGATACTTCGCGACAGCAAGAACTCTTTTAGGGCCTCTACATTCACGTGAATTGGTACAAGAACTTCCCCTCATTTATCTACAATCAAACTTAATTTAAAATAATTGTATATAATTTTGATATATGTCATTTTATAATTTGTGCATTTTAATTAATACTGTTATTGAATAAAAATAAAAATAATCAATAAATTTCTATTAAATTGTAATTATTTATAATATTTTTAAATATAAATAATTGTAAATTATATTAAAAATTTATATTTAAAAATTATTTAAAATTATTTTTAGTTTTAATTTATTTTCTTTTTAATTTTATTTTTTTATTTTTATTATTATAATTTCTTAAAGATTTTTTTTTTATTTATAATGTTTATATTTTATTTATTGTTTTTAATACAATTTGTTTTTATTTTTTTTTTATTTATTTAATTTTTTTTTATTTAATTTTTTTATTTTATTTTCTAATTAAAAATTATTATTTTTAATATAAATATTAATTTTTTTTATTATTTTATATAATCGTACTATAATTATTTATTTTTTTTAATCGGTTATTCCTTTTTTAAATTTTTATTTTTTTTTTTTTTTTATTAAATATTAATAATTTAATTATATTTTTTTTTTAATTTTTAATTATATTTTTAAATTTTTATTTTTTTATTTTATTTATTTTATTTATTTAATTTTAATATTTAAAAAATAACTAATATGTTTTTATTTTATTTTACTTTATTTTTATCTATTTTTTTTATCAATTTTTTTAATTAAAATTTTATTTTTAATATATTATTTTAATTTTTTTTTTTATTAAAATTTTTTTTTTTTAATTTTAATTAATTAATTTTTTATTTATTTTTTATATATTATTTTTTTTTTTTTTTTTTATTTTTTTTTATTAATTTTTATTATATCATATTTTTAAATTTTTAAAATTTTGGATTATATTATTATAGTTTTGTATGTCACATATTTTTTACTGATATTTAGTTTTTTATTATTTATTTTTTTTATATTTTTTAATTTTTTATTTTCATAATTGTTTCCTTATTTATTTTTTAATATTTTTTTTTATTTATTAGTTCATATTTTAAATTGTTCATTTTTATTATTTTTTATTATATATTTTTATTTTATGTTTTTATTTTTTTATTTTTTTTTTTTTAAATTTTATTTTTTTTTATATATGCATATTAATTTAAATTTTTAAATTTTATTTTTTTATAATTTTGCACTATATCTTTTTATTTGTTAAATTATTTTATAACAAGGGTAAATTGTAATTTTTATTTCTTAATATTTTTAAGTAATTTTAAAGTTATATTATTTTTTTATTTATTTATTTAGATTTAAATGTAATTTTTTTATTTTTATTATATTTTTTATTAACTATTTTTAAATAACTTTAATTATTTATGACCTATTATTTTTTATAAAATATTTCTATATTTTTTATAATATATCTTTATCTAAATTTTATTTTTATAATTTTTTATTTATAATTTCCTAAAATGTTTATTAACTTTTTATTTTTATTTAAATAAAAAATTTTATTAAATATTTTTTTTTTATTATTTTTATTATTTTCACTCTTTTTTCTTTTTTATTAATTTTTTTTTTCTATTTATTATTATATTTGTTTTTAGAAAATTTTAAATATATTTACATGTTATTTTTTTTTTTTATGTTTTATTTATTGTTATTTTTTTATTAATATTATTATATTTTATATATTTGTTTTTTATGAATTTTTTTTTATTTAGTTTTATTTTATTTTATTTTTTTTATTTTTTTTAATATTTGTAATTTCATCTATTACTATTATTAATATAATAATATTAAATTTTTTTATTATACAAATTTTTATTAATAATATCACTAGTTTTTAATACAAATTTATTTTTATATTATATATTTTATTAAGTTTTCATTAAATTATAAAATTTATATTTTTGTTTTTATAAATATAAAATTTTTTACTTATTATTCATTTTTATGTTGTTTATTATATTTTCTTTAAATACTTTAATTTTTCATTACATTTTTAATTGAAATAATCTTGTAATAAAAAAAATGAATAAAACTTTTTTAAATACTGAATTTTAAGTTTAGTAAGTCCCAAACAACCAACCAATCTATGTATAATTTTGGTATAAATAGTGCTCGGATTTATTCTTTGTCCATTCATTCTTATGGTTCATCCAGTAGGTAAGGTTAGTAAAAACTACTTATTTAATATGCTAACGGTTTGTAATTTTGTAATTTTGTAATTTTGTAATATTGTAATTTTTTATAATTTACTTCTCTAATATATTTTTTTGATATATTATAATAATCGTAAATATTGTGGACATTGTTCTTTTATAATTTATAGATATTTACTTATAGGGCTGAGATGGCGCTAGCAAGAGCTGAAACGTATCCTATAAACTATGCACTCTCCTTGGTTTGTCTACCTTTTCATAATTAATTGAGGTTCCTAGGAACAAATCAATCGCAGATTATATCTAATATAATATATTATAAATATATAGAATAATATATATATATATATAATAATTATTATAATAAATATATATATAATTATAATATATATATAATATATAATATATATATATATATTATATTAATTATATATATATATTATATATTTATATATATATATATAATCTATATAGTATATATATATATATAAATATAAATTGTTTTATAGAAAACTATATTAATTAAAAGCATTGTTGAAGACAAATTGTATCTTTATACAAATTTTTTGTAGATACATTGTTTATTTTGTTCAAAATATTTTAAAAAACTTTGCATACAACGCATATTTCTCGTGATTTTAAAACAAAATATGTTGCATTAGCATTTTACGAGAAGCAATGAGTAATTGGATCCCTTGCTTTACAACGTTTATGAAAATTCATGTAATAATAAGAAAATTTTAGAAATAAAAAGCCTTTTCGAATTAGAAAAAAAAAGAAAAAAAAAAGAAAAAAAAGAAAAAAGAAAAAAATATAGAAAAAACACAAAAGTTGGATTGAGATTTTGCATCATCCTTTTAAATTTTCTGACCTTACAAAAAATAGTATTGATAAGTTGAAATTGTCGTAATCGTTTAAAATAAAGTATTCTACTTATTTTCTTAAGTAATAATCAGTATTTCTTTACTAAATGTTTTAGAAGACTATAAACTATTCTGTGATTGTAATTCATTTTATTGTTGAGGTAAAGAGTAATCTAAATTTACAGTTCTTAGACTGTGACTCTACTTCAGTGATATTCCCATCAAATTGATGATATCGCCAACATAAACAAACCTTTTACAGTCATTACAATGCATTAAATACATATAAAATATATTACTTCAATTAGTAGATTCTATTAGCAAGATATCACCCTCCATTGTTTTCGGCAAAAATTTGCAAATGTTAGAAAGAAATTTGCAAACATTTTCAACTAATCCTCTCACTTAAATGTTTTCAATCACCATTAATATTTTATAATAATCAAATAAACTACTCTTTAAATGTAAATAAACAATGGAATTAAAAACAAATAAAGAAATAGAATGGAAAGATTTTATTAAAATATAAACACAGAGAAGGGCCCAGCCTGTGAGTGGTGGCGATCTGTTTAAAAAAAAAAAAAAATTATTTAATGACAGCTAAAAACATGTTAGATTATAGTTTCGATTCTTACCAAAGTAAAACTTTTATCTTTGTCATTACTATCAATATTATTCTTTTAGTACAAATATTACAAATATATTGCAAGTAAATGGTTCCGATAATTATTATTATTATTATTATTATTATTATTATATTATTATATTATTATTATTATTATTATTATTATTATTATTATTATTATTATTATTATTATTATTATTATTATTATTATTATTATTATTATTATTATTATTATTATTATTATTATTATTATTATTATTATTATTATTATGTAGTAATATATTTATTTTATATTATTATTATTATATATATTATTAATTATTATTATTATATTTATTATATTGTATTGTTATTGTTATTGTTATTGTTATTGTTATTGTTTATTGTATTGTATGTATGTAATGTATTTATTGTTGCTGTTGTTATATATGTTAATGTTATTGTTATTAGTACTATAGATGTTACTTGTTTATATTAATTGTGTGATTGTTATTTATTATTATTATTATTATTATTATTATTATTATTATTATTATTATTATTATTATTAAAATGAAAATTGTTTTTTAATATTTTTTAGTATTTGAATTAGGTAATGTGCTTATTATTATTATATTATAATATTATATTATTATTATAATATTTATCTATTTATTATTCTCATTATCATTATCAAACGTTAACTAATTGCTAGACATCACTTAAATCAAACAAAAATTAGAGTCCAGGAAGGATGAAATAATAAATCATTTTATTTCTAATATTTTTATAACACGATTTAGACGTAATTTGCCATTTGTTTAAAAGGAAAAAAAAATAAAAATAAAATGGATAAAAATAAAAATAAAAATGAAAAAAAGATAAAACAAAATTGTTTCTGAAGATTTCATCATTAAGGATCTCAGAAAACGAAAAGGTTTCATACTTATATACTATATATATATATATATATATATATATATATATATATATATATATATATAATATATTATAATATAAATAATATATATAATATAAATATATATCATAGATATATAATATATATATATATATATATATTATATAAATATATATATATCAATAAACATATACCATATATATATATATATAATATATTATATATATATAAATATATAGATAGTATATATATATATATTATAATATATAATATATATATATAATAATATTATATATATATATCATAGTATCTGCACATATATATACGAATAATATATATATATAATATATAATATATATATATAATATATATATAGTAATATAATATATAATATATATATAATATACTATATTATATATATATATAACGTATATATATATATATATAATATATAGATAATATATATATATTATATAAATATATATAATATATAATATTATAATATATATATTATATATATATATCTATATATAGTATAATTATATATATATATAATATAATATATATATATATATATATATATATATATATATATATATATTATTATATATATTAATATATATATTATAATATACCAATATCTGTATATTATACATATACTGTATATTTATACATATACTGTATATATGTATGCTGTGTGTGTAATGTGTGTGTGTGTGTCAATTTTTGTAAATCCTACAATCCAAGATACATTATGTAAAATATGACATTAAAATGGTTTGAACTTTTGTTAGCACCATGCTATATACCTTGCTGAGTTAAATAAGATTCTATAGCATGTTTATTTTAACTAAAATGAAAATATATTATACAATTTTAATACTATATTTCAGCAATTGTACTGTGTCTGACAAGGTATCACAATAAAGTCTATTGGTTAAGTAGAAAAATAAAGATTTCATTTTATGAAATAGAGAAAATTCTTCGTCTGAAATTACACAAAATTGTGATCTCAGAAAAAGTGAAGGCTAAAAGAATGTGTTCTATCTTGAAGTATTGGTTGTCCAAAAAGTTAGAATATTTAGTCAGTTGAGTTAGGAATGAAATAACAAATCAAATTAATTGAGTCTTAGATTGGCAAGTTATATTTAGAAAATCCAGAAAAATTAAAATTAGTAACACCAGAAAAGGCAGCATCGTTTCCCACCTATGAACAGCATCCCAATTTAAATGAAATTTGAGGATATGGACTGTAGGAGGATGTGGTGTAGAGATTGTTGTTTGAAAATCCATATATTTGAGTTTTGGTAAAGTGAGTGTTAAATGGGGAGAGATTTTCAGCAAAGTACAAATTAAAATATGGCTGAACATGCTGCAAAAGTTAATCAAGATAGAAGATCATGCTCCAAGAGAAGCTCCAAATTCCGTAGCCTTCCAACTCCATTGTGATGATAGGTAGAGGAGTGGATGAGGGGCTATCCTTGGAAACCAGGAACTTTAGATACTTCTCCGAGCCTACATAATTCATTGCAATCAAATGAAAATTAAAAAAATTGAAAATATGTTTTTGTGGTGTATGAT
>JABUQX010033045.1:27500-38214 GCA_015478945.1 Trachelipus rathkii
TGAGGTGGATGCTGGTCTCTCGTCTGTCTGTTTCTTAAAGGATGATTGAAAACTTTTGAAAGGAGACATACACCTTAATTTGTGTGGAACAGAGTTTTAGTTGATAGATGTAAGAACGGATGCGGGGGGGTGGGGGTAGCGGAGCTTGTGCTCTAAGCACGTGGTGACTTAGTTAACTAGTCCCTGCGACTAATGATTTTTAATGATTGAGTCATCGGGAGAACATGCCGTGCTTAAATAAGTAAAATAGTACAGGAGACAGAATTGCACTCTGTGGTAATCAATAAAAATGTCAAAAAATTTTTGATGAAATATTTCCTTGTATTATCTGTTCTGTTTTATTGGATAAGAGGTTTGGCAATAATTGTCATTGTCTGTGATATATATATATCAGAGGTGGGCACCCCGCTACTTTTAGGGGTACGTCACCAACTTTACAATTAAACTATTGCTTTTCAAGTTTTTATTTATCTCCACAACTTCAGTTTAGAGCTTTGAAATATCTAATTCGTTTAATCGGATAATTCAAAAAGACGTACTCTGTTCACGGTAACAATCGGGTGGCTTTCCTTACAGTCATTAGATACTTCTTTGAAGTAGTTAAAGGAATCAAGTTGTAGAGAAGATTCAGAGCATTTTGAAGATCTCTCCTTATATTGAGCATTAAATAATTAATGCATCACACTAAAGAAACGGAGAATCTCATGTCTAAACAAAAGAATTAACATATTTTTTATAATTTGTTTATTCCTGGTACAGTAATAACTAACTTTTATATAAATTTAGAATACTCTTTTCATTTTCCATTTTCCAATTCTATTTATTTAAATGAATAGAATTAGCATTCTTTAAATATGAAATGAATATTCATTAGTATAATATATATTGTATTATATATATTTATTATATATATATAGTAATTTAATAATAATAATATATTTAACATGCTATATATTATTATATATCTATATAATAAATATATATATTATGTATAATATATATATTTATTTATATATTATATATTTATATTTTATATTATATATATATATATATAAATAAATTAAATTATAGTATATATATATGACGTAGGAAGTATTTTTTCACTCCCATGCGGATGTTCATTACCATCGCAGATTTGGATATCAAATTTTTTTTTATTATATTTTATATTTGTTATTATATTATTATTATATTAATTATTGTCGTAAATATAATATATTATATATTCTTTATATATATATATTAATTATATATATATATATCAATATATATATATTTAGTTTAGCCACATCTATATGATTTGTGTTGCGTGCTGGACGTGTCCCATTTTGCACCCACGACTATTTCCCACATCTATCTTTATGACGATATCCTTACATTTTCTATCCTCATAAAGTTCTCTTTTTATATGCTGGTATAAAGCGTTAAAAATAGTAGATTTACTTTTCACTAGGTATCAATTTAAATATAGGAGTTTATGTTGGAAACCATTAATTTTTTACTTTTATGTTGATATCTGTTTCTCTGTTCCGTGATTAATTCAACATTGCTGAAAGTATACATCACTTGTCTTAGTTGTGATGAGGATAAATTTTGCAGCTTATAGTTGATAACATTTTTTGTAGCAGTCCATAATTTGAGGATAATCATGAGTCATCGTTTTTTGGGATACGCTCGATCATTTTTGCTCTATTGTACTGGTATGTTCGTGTCTGTACTGTTGAGTCAGAACTCAGAGAGATCTGTGATACACTTGCTGTATAGGCGTTGCTCTCGATGTTAATTTTTATTAGATCTTTTATGAGGTAGAGTCAACAAACCTTGCGATGAAGCTTTAACTGATTTGACGAGTGACAATTTAACTCGTTTTAATGTTAGGAAAATATGTAATTTGTAAGAGGATCTAAGTTAGTACGCAAGGAATATAAAGTCTTATTATTTCGAGGAGCTTTATATTTACTTTCATTAGTCTGTCTACATTTCTTCATGATATTCATTGAGGATGTTCAAAATGCTTTATTTTATATTATGGTATTTATATCGGATAGGCACTGTAAAGGTGATGCTCTTGTTAAATTTCTCAATAGTTTAACTTAACGCAGTGTAAAAATTATTTCTACTTCGTGAGTAGTAATTGGAATGGGAATGGCATCTAAAGCAAGAGGTCTTATTTTAGTGTTCATTTTTCATATGAAGAGTGTGCTCAATGAGTTGTTAGCTCTTGTCACGTGAAATGGTTAATATGCGTTTTTTGAATAGCTTTAACTCTTATGGAGAAATTGTTAATAATAAATCTTGTTAGTTTCAAATAAAATATAGTTGAAGATAAAATTTTATATTTCTTAAAACATTTCTCTCAGTGTAATTGGATCATTGTTGATTGGTGTAAATGGGTTGCTATACTCTTGGAAATGACTTCTATTATAGAATTGAACGACTAAGGAGAGTCTAAGGGACAAACCTTTCATGTAGCCAAGGGAAATTCTCAATTCAAATAGAAGGCATTTGGAGTGGTGCCACCACTGTTTTAAAACACAATGAACTTTGGATATTTGTATTTCCCATTTGTTGAGCATTGTATCAAAATATATGTGCATAGTGCGATGTGTTTTGTTAATCTTTTTCGCGCCTAAAAAATTTTTTCTTGAAGGTTGGAGTTAGTTTGTTGTGGTTGAGAAAGAAGAGAACCCAGATTGCTTTGCAGTGAAAGGATATGAAGAGAGATAGGTTTCAGCAATTATGTTTGCTTCTTATTATTTTAGCGCAGAGTCAAGTAGAAGTGTTTTTTTCAAATTTTCTGCGGAGGTTAGTAAGTCTCACAAACCATGAAGTCATGTATTTACACATCGAATAGGTTTATCATTCTCTCTACGATATTCGATATCTGATGCCGAAATAACTTTCTGATTGCCTTTCCAATATTTATCTTTTTAATAAAACTCTATGTCTTGTTCATTTCATATAAGGTTCTTTCCATTTTCTCACTTTCTTTTCTTCTTTACTTCTATAATCGCCTTAGTCCTTCTCATACTGAGTAAAATGCTCGACTAGATGAATTTTTGGTGATGTCTCTTCTTTTAGGAAAATGTTAATGAGGTAATTCGCGATTCGCAGCATTTAGACACCAGATCAAATGCTTCATACAGCTGACCTAATCTTCTATCCGGAATTTAAACACAAGTAACTTAAAAAAAAAAATAGATAAGAAGATGGGAACTTTAACTTTTTATATATTAGTTATATATAATATATTTATATATATATATCTTATTATATATATATTAATATATATATTATTATATATATATATATATATATATATATATAATAATATTATATAATATTATAATTTTTTGGGCTACTATGCCAGTAGAGGAAAGGTATTTAAATAATTATTGTGGATAAATGGTATCTAATTAATTAAAGAAAACCGTTACTCACTGATTTAGAATAACTATGGCTCAACCTACATTACAATAGCTAAAAGAGTGATGCAATGAAAACAGGGAGGGGATGCCAGAGGGAATTGTGTGTCGAAGAAGACGTTGAAACTCAAGTAGTGCCAGAGGTCCTTCGAAATCTTTCGATAATTTCTAACGCTACTTAGTGAGTTCACTGAATGCGAAGTGGAGGAAATTACAAAGGGAGGGAAAGGGATCGCATCGAAGCTACTTACGGCTTTAATAGTTTTAAGGTTATATACAGTAGACTTTGAAGAACAGTTCTACTATCGTTAATTCAATAGGGTTGAGGATGTTCTCTTTTCGGCATAGGCAAATAACACATGTTCCAATAATGTACAATATTGTTTATTTGTAAAAAAGACGTACCAATTTATAAAGGCAAGTTGGAAGATCTGGAGGATATATAACTGGAATCGTCTGAAGAACACTGGAATCGTCTGAAGCAGAATTTCGTTTTAGCTGTAATTAAAAAGAGAAGGAGTGGGGTGCTTGCTGTCAAGAGAAACAAAATGAGGAAAATGGGAAGTAATAGAAAAGAACAGGAAAGAACGAGCAAAGCAGAATCAAAAAGATTGTTACATTTCTTACAGAGAATAGATTTAACGTTTTAAGCACAATTCCGTTGATAAAGTATGAGTTTCTGAAGGGCGATTATAATTTCTGAAGTCAGCGTCTCCATGAAGATGTCAAGAGAACATATATATAAACCAAACCATATGAGATGAACGCCTCTATGGTTCTATGGTTTTAACGCACTTTTGAGCATTTCAGCGGCCCTTCTTAAAAAGCATTAATCGTTATAATTGCACTAGTTAGTATCCCCAAAATACCAGAATGTCACGGCTGGTAGGGTTCTTACTACGGAAGTCTTGAAAAGATAGAAAAGAAAAAAAGAGGTTAGAAGGTAGTTTAGTATGTTGGGCTCGTCCCTGAGACGAAAATAGGCATGAGTTGTGGTAGCTCCATCTACTGCTCAAGGTTGTTTTTGATAGAAATTGATAGGCAAGTTCATCAACTGTATCTTGAGGACTAGAGGAAAACTATTGCCGTTGGTGACATTGAAATTACCCAGAATGACAATCTCAAAAGACTCGAGGATGTGTTCCTTTGGAATTTAGACTGTCAACGAATCTAAATTATTTAGCAGATTAAGATAAATTAACAAAATAAATAAGTTTAGTCTTAGATTGGCAAGGGAATCGAAAAGTGTCGTCAAACACGCTATTCGTTCTTTTAAGAGTGTGCAACTCATGTCATTTCTGATTAGACTCTTCTTGAAAGGGTCTCGAATCTCCTTTTGAAAAGGTCGAATCTTCACTTGTAACTGTCGAATCTCTTCTTGAAAAGGTTGAATCTCTACTTGTAAGTATCGAATCTCTTCTTGAATAGGTTGAATCTCTACTTGTAAGTGTTGGACCTAATTTTGAAAGGGTAGAATCTCTTCTTGAAAAGGTCAAATCTCTACTTGTAACAGTCGAATCTCTTCTTGAAAAGGTTGAATCTCTTCTTGTAAGTGCCGAATCTCTTCTTGAATTGCTTGAATCTCTACTTGTAAGTGTCGAATCTCTTCTTGAAACGGTAGAATCTCTACTTGTAAGTGTCGAGTCTCTTCTTGAAAGGGTATAATCTCTTCTTGAAAGGATCCAATATAGGGCATTTTGTCCTACCGACTCTCCCACTCCCACTTACTCTCTCCAGTTCCTCTCTACCAGTTGTGTTATTGAATTATTCTCCTCCTTCTTCCAGCGTTATTGTAATAAAAGCAGCCATTCTGAATTATCCAATAACTTACCTCCTCCTCTTTTGAAAAGACCTAGCGTGATTTGTCTTTCAGCAGTTTCATCCCTTATCTGTAAATCTCTCTGACCTCAAACGTTACCGCTATTCTCATTCCTTTAAATAGTTTTTTATACTGTCATATTATTGAAAACTCATCCACCCATATTCCACTTTCCAACTACCTCAACTCAAGTATTCAGATCCTACATATGTTGGCTCTTTATTCAGCATTTGCTTTTTGGGGTTACCTTTAATTTTTTTGAGTAGGCATTGCTCCCCTTTTCACCAAGACAGATAATATATGATATATATTAATATATTTAATATAATAGTAATTATATATGTATATTTTAATATTATTATTAATATTTATATTATATATATATAATTATAAGTAGATTGTAGAAATTGCTGCGATACGACAGGGCTGGCAAAGGCTCTTTCTTTTTTGCTTTATTAGTCTTGGACATATTGGGAATTATATGACAAAGCAACTAGTCCTCTTGAGAAAGCTCTGGAACGAGTTTTGGAGGCTTATGGCAGGGATCGATTTTCACTGAAAGGGCTGAAAAACCTACTGAGTAAAGTGGTTGAACATTAGAGACCGGCGTAGGAAGCCAATGTGCAGAGAACAGTTTCTAAGTGTCTTTAGGAGCAGAGTTGTGGGGCATAAGGAAGGAGAGCTAGTTCCAACCACAGAGGATTATAACCGTCGCTGGGACAGATAGCAAATTAGTATATCAGTATAATATATTTATATAATATAAATTATATATAAGTTTTATATATGTATATATATATATTAGATATAAATTATTATATAGTAATTATATATTATATTTATTAAATATTAATATCATTATGCGTCAGTAAGGATTCCGAAATATTTAATTGCAGGTTACGGTATAGTGAATTACACTTAGTTTATACCACATCAACAAGAATAGCCAATGCATAGCCGAACGTCTCCTATAAATATAAAAAATCACAATCTACTTTCTTGATTCTACAGAAGTATCCATTTGGTTCAACACGTCGAAGGTGTAGGTATATCCAAATGAGTTGAGCGAGCAAAGCCTTGATAATCTTCTCTGGTGTAACGGACAGAAATCATATACTCATAGATTTTCCCTGACCAGATACTACTTATAGGTGATCGAACAGAATCTTGGGTGAGGTTTCGAGTGGTTTGAGAATTAATTAATTCTATAATATATAGGATTTATATACTATAATATATAATGTATAATAATAGATATATTATAATTTATATATATTATATATATATAAATATATAATAATTTATTTATACTATTTTTAATTAATATCAATGCATATTATATCTTCTTAAAAATCATTACCTTTATTTTAAATTATGTTTTAGATATGTATGTTAAAAAGTGTAAAATTTTAAAACTTAAAAAATTTTAAATTTTACACAACTAAATTTCTTCCAATTTGCACTAAAAAGATTTCATAGCTTGAAGCTTTCTTTAATATGTTTTTTGTCTTTTAATTCTTTTTCTTCTTTCTTTTTTTTGGGGAATTAAACCAAAACTTTTGAAATTTGCACCAATTTTTCTTCTCAATCAATTTTTTTTGTATGCTCGAAAATATTAATAATTAAAATAATTAAGGTTTTTTATATGATTAATTTTTATCTTATTATATCTAATTATTATTGAATTCTTATATAACATATATTTATGATATATATAAATAAATAATATTATCTAGTTATTTTTTATAATTATATAATTATTATTATATATATATTATATAATTATATCTATATATATATAATAATATTATATATATTGTTTTTTTATTATTATATAATTATTATTTTTATTATATTATTTCTCCATTATCATTATATTAATAATTATATATATATATATTTATATATATATATATAGTATATATACTAATTATATAATTATATTATATTATATATATATTTAATATTATATTTATATATATTAATTATATATATCTATATCTAGTATAATATATATATATATATATATATATATATTATTAAGTTATATATAATTAATTATATTATTTCAAACACATTTATAATATATAATAATATATTTTTTTATTATTTTATTTTATAAATTATATAATATATATATATACGCCCTCTCTGATTGATACAAATGATTGATTTTTCTATAATATTAATTTTCGAAATCTTGCACATAGGAACCTAAAGATATAACGAATGAAATACATGCCATTTTTTTTTTTTTTTTTCTTAATTAATAATTAGTATATTTTTTTATATTTTTTTGTTTTCTTTTTATTATTATTTTTTTTTTGTAATTATTATCTACACTGCACTTTTTATTAACTTTAATAATATATTAATAGACTTGTAAATAATGGAATAGTAATGGGAAGAGAGAGGAGGAGAGAGAGAATCAGAATAACGATGCTAGAAAGATGAGATGAGTGAGATATAAGTGAATTGAACAATTGTATTATGGTTAAAAGGAGGAGTGGTCACGGGTATAGATTGAGAGAGGAGGAGGGTATATAGGGGTAGACAAGGATTGTGATACGTAGAGGAGATGAGGGGAAAGATAAGTATTGAATTAGGTCTGACTGAATATAGAGTTGTGATTAGAAATATGTAAGATGAGATCTCGATCATAGCTGTCTTGCGTCCAGGTGTCACTGTTCCAGATGGGCAGGTGATCAGAGAGTGCCATGTAATGTTGAGTTTCTAAAGGAAGACTGATAATCTGTAGATTGAGACTCTGATAGATCTAGATGGATTTCCAGTAGATAAACGATACGATTGAGAGATGTTCACCAGTGCAGAGTGATGATCGTGGATAGATAGATAGAGAGATTGATCTACAAATGTTGATTCAGATTGATGTTGTCATGTGTCATGATATAGGACTTAGAAGGTCGAAGAATTAGAATTATAGATTGTTCAGACGAAAGTATGGAGAAGTGCATAGATTCTGGGATTTATCCTAGTTAGGTGCAGCAGGATGGGATGGTTTAGTGTAATGAAGGATTAGATTTATGTTTTTAGAAATATTAGGGTTTTGGATTTGGGGAGATTTTTGAGATAAAGTTTTGCGCGCTGGGCCTGGAGTCGTAAAGGTTGGGCCTTTTCAGCGATTGAGACTGTTTACCAACTAGGTAATTTGGGGTGATGGGCTAATTGATCGATAACAATGTAGGTATAGTGGTGTATTAAATAGTGCTAAGGTTCAATATGAGGATGAATAATCAGCTTTCGATATTCAATGCTTACAAGTCTAGCCTTCAGAGATAAGTAGCTATTATTAACATAAATGATCTTGACTTATTTGGCCATAACTGAGGCTGGATTAATGCGAATTTATGGAGATGTTCAGGATTGAAATGAAGGCTTTCTTATTATACAGGATAAAAAAGGTGGTGTGGCCTTTATATAGTGCATATTCCTTGTATTATGCTGTTAAACCTAAATGATATTGTGGAGGTGATATCTATTTTATAATCATATAGATGGATTGTTATAGATCCTGCAGAGTCAAGAATTGCTCGAATTGTAAGAAGAATTGGAAATCAAGTAAAAAGGTAGTCTAGTGTTTTAATTTCTGGTTATGGATTCCTCTTGTCTAATACGGAATGTGTGTTAGTATTTATAATTTGTAATACTAGATCATTTTTGTGAAGATGGTCATGACCACAAAGAGTGCATATTGACTTATATGCTAACGAGGAAAGTATGGCGTGAGGTAGATTGAGGAGATTAGGACTTGTGCCATAATATCATTACGATTTATATGATGGTTGGGCCAAATTGCAAAGTTAATAGGAAAGGATCTTGTTCGAATGGTGATTTTATAATAGAGACTGATTAGTATATTGACTGGGATAAAGAGTTAAAGACCAAACTGTTTTATATGCTGGACTTTAAGCATTTTATGGAAATTCAGTCAGTATGTTTAAATAACCTTAGGGTGGCGAGAGAAAACCTGTTTGGTGGCATAGGAGATAAGAATATAATGAAGCTGTAGAGTGTTTTTAAATATCAGGGGTAGTAATGGGCGATGATTAGAAAATTATGGAATAGAAGCGACTTAACATCATAAGGAAGGTAAAGAGAAGGGCCATACGAAATATTTGAAGAAAGTAACGACCCAAGCGTTTTTTACTTTTAAAATTTCAGTAAAAATGAATTGGGTCAATAAAATGATGAAAATTTGTGAGTTCAATGCTTCAACATTTTTAATGCTTATTTGCTTCAGTGTTTACGAGAAGATTAGATTATCGTTGGAAACTAATAGTTTTGGTATTAAATAGATTACAGAATTTGAATTTGGCGTAAGATTTAAACGTTTATTAACATATTATCCAGAGTAGCTGCAGGCCGATGGGATATTGGTAGAATTCTGAAAGGTAGTATAGCATTGCAAAGGCACTGTTTTGATTTTTAAGGGTCTATAAAATTTGGTGAGGGTCCAGTGATGAAGCTATGTTGTGAAAGGTAGTAAGGAAGATTGGGAATTATAGGCCAGTTAGCTTTACCTCTGGTTGAAAGGTTCTGGAAGTTCTGAGGTCTATAGAGAATTTTAGAAGATAACAGGTTTGTTGACTCCAGCCGGTTAGAAGTTATGTCGTCAACCTTTTGGATTTTATGGATCATTACTGACTGCATGACGAGAGATTCTTTGATTTGTATATTTAGACTTTAGTTAGCTTTGATAGGTTACCCACATAGGCTGTGAAAATTATTGCATTGTAATAGGTGGGTGGTACCTGTTGGATTAAGAGTGGTTTGTGAAATGAAACAGTGTGTAATAAATGGAATAAATCATCATGAGGAATAGTGTAAAGTTGGTGTACACAGGGTTCAGTTGTGGGGCCCTTTGTCTCTCATATTGATGATTTACAGGCTAATGAGGTTTCAAGTTTGCAATACTAAGTGGCCACTCAGTTAGGAAGTGAAGAGGTAAAGACTTCAAATGATTTTGAATCTTCTGTGGGCGTTAAGTGGCAATATTTTAATGTAAAGAATAAGGTTTTCACCTAGGTTATTCATAAAAGTTAACTGTCGGTTCGTTGTGGGTCGACTGGTTCAAGAAAAATTTAGGTGTGATTTAGGTAATTAAACTATAAGTGTGAAGCTAGGAATAAAGCTAATAAGATACCAGATATAATAGTGCAATGTTGTTTACAAGAAGGAAGTATATACTGTATAATAGTAACTTGGTGGAACACCAAAAATTTTATGGCTATTAAGAAGACTGTTTTACAATTTGGCTAGTAATTTGAAGCTGCAAGGCAAGTTTAGCTTTGGAAATCAAATACGCTGAGAAATTCGATCTCAGAAGAGTCCAAGTAGTAGTTTAATTAAAGCCAGGATAGTGGTAGACTAGTTTCATTGGGATATGATGACATGTTACACTGAAAACTGGATTAGAAATTGAAACCTGTTCTGAATATGCAAGAGAAGG